>JASCZW010001195.1:0-122809 GCA_034211315.2 Aedes japonicus
GATCGGGTCGTTTCGGAGAAGCAGACGCTGTTTTTTGAGCCGCCCCTAACATAGGACAGATCGCCAGTCGGTGAAGGCTTGATTTCATTATTTTTAAAAAGGAGTGGGTCAGTTTGTCTGGGCCACTTCGACATTTGTGGGTTTTGAAAGAAACCAACAGAGTCCTACAACTGCCCAGTCCCCACATCCTCAACATTGCCCGCTGCCTGTTCTCAGTTACGACCCGTGTATCTGTGCATTTCATGACCCGTGGACCCGCTGGCTGTTTAGCCCAGCCCCGTAGAGTTTACCTACTCTACGGTCTTCTCCGGAGAATATTTATATATCATGTATTACTCCTCCGGGAAGACTGTAGAGTAGGTTAATAAATTGGTAAAATAATCTTGAAAATTGCCTATTTCAGAACGAAGGTTGAATTATTTATTTATTCAATCCTCTATCTACTTCTATCTTGCATTTATTCACCCATCATTACACTAGTGTCAAATAATCATCTCTTAAATTTGACATAACTTCCATTATCAATGAGTTCAATTTATAGATAGATTAAATAGATACCATATACACGTAGTTATTGATCTTCAAAGGCTCTGACATTACATTAAAATTATTTTACTAATAGTTTATACTTCATCATATTGACATTTCTGTGCCACTGTGTTATCATCCCACCAACTTTATTATACGTGCCATTGAGGCGCATGATTGCGTTCCGTTTTAATTTCGGGTACCGTGCGTTGAATTAAAGAAGGAATTCAAACCTGATTCAACTGCAGCAGCTTTTTTATGGGTAATGCATTACGTGGCTCTGCATTTGTGAACAAGGCAATATTTGCAGATTATGACGCTGAATGTTGTGAATCGACTATTTTAGATCACAATAGTTATCATAACGAAAAGGCAGTGGTGTGACTCGTTATTAAATCTCAAAATAGTCTTCCACACGCATTGCTGCGCAAGTTACCTTTCCATCTATTAGCGATTGTAACATCATATGGCGCAAACATGTCACTTACTGCTGTTTGCGGGTGTCAATTATGCCACATCGAATTGATCAAACCGTAGATCCGCCATTACATTAATATTTTTTACATGCCATTACGCCATTGATATAAAAAAAAAATTTTTTCATTAATAATATTAATACGATACACACATTACACATTATTACACATTATTGCCATTACGATATTACACATACATTAATATTACATTACATTACATTACATATTTTTATATTGACATTACATTACATTACATTACTTTACACATTATTGCCATTAATATTTCTTTATTGCCATTACGCTGTTTTTTATTAATATTGCGCCGCCACGCCACGCCACACACACGGCCATTGCCATTACGCCACATTACGACCACCAGGTGGCGTAATTTGTTTACCCACAGAACGGGATTTGGCGAATGTGATGGGGTGACTTTGTGTTTGGCGCCGTATGTTCGATTTACAATCGTATGGGTGGGCTTCGGTGGGTAACTTGCCTGTATGGGTGTGGAGAGGCCCCATTTTGGGATTTAATAACGAGTCCTCACCACCCTCCCATACATCGGTCCACTTTTCGTTTTGAGAAGGGGTGAATTCGAAATGATGCTTGTTGACGTTCTAAAATTAGTCGATTTCACAACGTTCCGAGAATGATTTCATAATCGCGATCTACCGCCAGGCCGCAGCGTAGTTGTTGTTCTAGAGAGCTCTGGGGCCACGTGGTGCATTGCTCCGCCAAAATGCGCTGCACGGTTGAATCAGGTTTATTCAATTCCTTCTTTTGCAATTCCCGAGAAAACGCGCAATTTGCGGAAATTAAAAACAGACACAATCGTTGCGCCTCAATTGGCACGACGGAACGGCGCTGGTAGGAAGTTGGTTAGGGATGAATATTTTTTGTTCTTTTAAAGTAATGAAGTGACTAATCAGTATGATGAAAGTGTAAATATTTTATTAATTAAAATAATTTTAATGTGTGTCAAATTTTGAAAAAGATCAATAACTACGTGTATGTAGTCTATTTAATCTATCTATAAAATTACAGACTCATTGATAATGGAAGTTACATGTCAAATTTAAGTGTTATTTGTTTTTAGTTAACTAATTAGTTGAATAAATGCGAATGTTTCTACATGGAATGAATAAATAAATAATTCAACCTTCGTCCGAATGGGTAACTTTCAAAATTGTTTTAGCAATTTGGCAACCTACTCTACGGTCTTCCCGGATACATGTATTACATGATATACTTAATGTCTCCGGGAAGACCGTAGAGTAGGTGAAAACTCTACGGGGTTGAGCTGCAAACAACCCGGCGGGTCCACGGGTCGCGGAATACTGAATACACGAATAAGTAGCCCCGAACGAGCAGCGGGCAATGTAGAGGATGTGTGGGGACTGAGCAGTTGTAGGACTCTGTTGAGTTTATTTCAAAAACCCACAAATATCCGAAAACAGCCCAGACAAAAGCGACCCACCCCGCTTTTTAAATATAAGGGTAAAAGTCCAAGCCTTCACCCATTTGAGCGTCTGTCCTCTATGTTAGGGGTGGCTCAAAACATCGTCTGCCCTCCATGTTAGGAGCGGCTGAGTCACCGTCTTGTTAGTGCGCCCAGGACTTTAAATACAAAAGCCGAAAGTCCTGGTGGTGCTTGGGACTATTAAACAGCATCATCACGATGGTCTTCCTGTGAGATAGTCGGGTTGGTTGTGGGCCTTGCGAGCCGACACCATTAAAAAGGAATTGCAAAGAATAATACACAAGGAAGAAATTCGAACCGGAACAATCGGCATGGACCTAGGCTACGAAAACGGACTAACGATTGGAAACTCGGGACGTGGAACTGCCGATCTCTCAATTTCCTTGGAAGTACTTGCGTGCTTTCCGACGAATTGGAGAACCACAAGTTCGACATTGTAGCGCTGCAAGAGGTGTGCTGGAAAGGATCCACGGTGCTTACGTTTCGGGATGGTCATACCATTTACCAGAGTTGCGGCAATACACACGAGCTGGGAACAGCTTTCATCAGGACGGGTGAGATGCAGAAGCGGGTGATCGGATGGTAGCTGATCAACCCTCGGATGTGCAGGTTGAGGATCAAGGGCCGGTTCTTAAACATCAGCATCATTAATGTGCATAGCCCTCACCTCGGAAGTACCGATGACGACAAAGATGAATTCTACGCGCAGCTGGAGCGTGAATACGACCGCTGCTCAAACCATGATATCAAAATCATCATCTGGGATTTCAACGTTCAGTTTGGCCAGGAGGAGGAGTTCAAGCCGGTGATTGGAAAGTTCAGCGCACACCAACTGACCAACGAAAACGGTCTTCGACTTATCGACTTCGCCGCCTCCAAAACATGGCCGTACGTAGTACCTTCTTCTAGCACAGCCTCCCACATCGGTACATCTGGAGGTCACCGAATCAAACGGAATCACAAATCGACCACGTTTTGATAGATGGCCGGCGCTTCTCAGAGGTAACATCGACTCGGACCACTACCTAGTGGTGGTTAAGATGCGCCCAAAACTCTCCGTAGTGAACAACTTTCGGTACCGCCGCCCGCCACAGTACAATCTCACGCGACTGAAGCAACCTGACGTCGCCGCAAGCTACGCGCAATCGCTCGAATCTGCGCTGCCGGAAGAGGGCCAGCTCGACGAAACCCCTCTCGAGGACTGTTGGAACATCGTGAAAACAGCTATCAGCAGCGTAGCGGAGAACGTCTTTGGTTATGAGGAACGAAGCCGACAGAATGAGTGGTTCAACGAGGAATGCCAGCAGGTGTTGAACGAGAAGAACGCAGCGCGGGCACATATGCTGCTATCCTGCAAAAATAGTGTTCAACGGGAATCCGATTGGTACAAGACGACATGGGGCGCAACGAGCAAGATGGTCAGACCAGGTGGAGCAAGATCTAGGGGGTCGCAGCCACGAATCGGGCATGATGGAGGGATATTGTGTGCTATGGCTATGGTATAGTATTGTGACGTTGTGCCATGTAAATAAATAATAACTTACTGTCTATTTATCCATACAAGGCTACCTGATTAAAACTGTAATGCAAACTTTTTTAAGCGTGTTTTGGTTCATTGTTTCGCAATATTTGTTCTAACAGGACATCATTACATTTAGTGGGCCATTTTTGGCATAATAAGTTCTTTGATTGTTAATATAAAACATATGTCTTTTTTTTTAATACGAGTGGGAGTATAAAAATTTAGGTTTTCAAATATATCTGTACTCTTTGTGCGTAGCGTCGTTTACAAAAGCTATCATTGCAAACTTTCTACGTTTTTTAAGCTCATCTAAATTTACCAACACGCATCGTGACTCATAGGATGATAGCGGTAAAGTCGTCCAACCTAACTTACGTTGAGCAAACAATAAAACCTGTTTTTGGACTGATTCAATAGGGTTTGCATGAGTATCTTGGTATGGAACCCAAACTTTACTACAATATTCAAGAATGGGTCTCACATATGCTTTGTACAACGTTTAGATTGTGTATGCATCTTTCAAGTGAAAGCTAAATCTTTTTATAAACCCTAGCATATTGTCTGCCTTATGTTTAATGTTATTGTAGTGATCAACAGGCGTTAATTTTGTGTCAAGAAAAAAACACTCAAGTCTCTAATTTAATGCATCTTTGAACTGAGTTCTGGCCTTAAGTTATTGCTTCTAGACTTATAAAGATTGGACTCGGAAAAAAATGTGACACTTTGTTTTTGGTGTAAATTTTTATCACGTGGGTAAAAATTAATGAAATTATGGGTAATACTAGCTTAGTATGTTTTTGTTTATGTGTACAAAATTTTATCGCGATCTGTCAAGTAGTTTTCAAGATGCATTCGAAACAAAAAGAGCTACGCCAGCATATCTTGGGCGCGGTGATCGATAATCCTGGTCAGTCGCACAGATGGATCGGCAAACGGCTTGAAATCCACCATTCCACCGTGTCCTGCGTTGTGAAGATGTTCCAGGAGACGAAAACCATCAAGCGGCGCGCTGGAAGCGGCCGAAAACCAAAAACGGAATACCCGGAAATGGCGTGGAAGATAAGGCAGTACTTTAAGAATAACCCGAACCTTTCAACCCAAGACTTGGGCAAAAAGGTCAATTTGTAGAAGTGGTTCGTCCAGCAGACCATGAAGCGGGCTGGGCTACGTGTTTTTAATGTCAGAAAGGCGTCAAACCGGACTGACAAGCAAAACCCTTTGGCCAAATTGCGTGCGCAGAAGCTGTACCGTGAGTGGCTGGTCAAGCCAGGCTGTCTCGTCATGGAAGACGAGACATATATCAAGGCGGACACCAAACAAATCCCCGGCCTCGAGTTTTTTGTCGGTAAGCGCATGGAGGCTCCGGAAAAGTTCCAGAAGAGCAAGATGGACAAATTCGCGAAGAAGTACCTGTTGTGGCAGGCGATCTGCGAGTGCGGACGGAACAGCAAGCCGTTCGTTACAACCGGCATAATAAACGGGCAGATTAATCAAGAGGAATGCTTGCAGAAGCGCTTGCTGCCCTTCCTCCACGCTCACCGTGGTCCCACTCTGTTCTGGCCGGATCTCACTTCGTGCCATTACGCGAAGCCTGTAATGGATTGGTACGAAGCGAAGGGCGTTAATGTGGTCTCGAAGGAGGTGAACCCGCCAAATACACCAGGACTTCGTCCGATCGAAAAGTTTTAGGCGATAATGAAGAAGATGTTAAAAAAAAGCGGAAAAACATTCAAAACCGATGAAGTTTTGAAGAAAAACTGAGAGAAATTGTGTAAGGAAGATGGACAAGGCCTCGCCAAAGATCTCATAAGCAGTGTTAAGAAAAATGTACGAGCATTCAGCTCGGGGGAGATATTCAATAAATAAATTACTCCAAAACATAGATAATATATAGTTATTCAATTCCTGAAAATTTGAGAAGTATCCGATTTAAAAGTAATTTTTGGTGATCATTTTTGTGTGTCTCAGTTTTTCCGAGTCCAGTCTTTAATTGTGAAAATTATTAATTTCATTCTGAAATACAACAAAATCAGATGCTCTACATATTTCTAAATAAAGTTTCACACCGTTTGCATATATTGAAACGTTCAGGCGACTTTGAACGTGGTCTACATCATTAAGAAACAAAATGAACAGTAATGGACCAATATGGGAACCCTGTGGTACACCAGATGTCACATTCACTACTGATGACAAATTTTCCTCAAGTCTTACTGTTTGCGTTCAACCAGTCATGTATGACTGAACCCACTTGAATAGTTCGCAAATCCGTCTTAACATCTGACATATGTGTCTCCACTTGCCATATCCATTGACAACGACACAAATGTTAAGACAGAAAATGCTAGTGGAGACAAAGTTATTGTAAAACGGCTAATTTAAAATTTGCAATAAAATTATTAAACATTTGAAATATAATGTATGTATAAACCTCAGTTTACAGTTTACATATAGTGGATCAGTTGTTGGGGGATCTTTGCTGAAATTCTCGACACATCCGCTTCAGAACTTGTACAGTTGTATCCGTTCTTATTCTTATTCACTTCCTACGCATGTTATTTGCATCCTTTACATCCTCCTTGGTTTTTCTAAGCTCCAGCTTTATCATGGCAAGATAACATTCGGAGAGGATTGCAGTAAGCTTTGCCAGCGGACGGTTGATTTTTTGTTAGCTCGGCTAGCTACGGCTATGTAAAAACATGTTCGAATAATTTCAACGCACAGAACGATAATATAAAGTATAATTGAGGATCCAATGTGTCAAAATCACCAGCAAATCATTTAATAGACAAGCTATTGACAAAAGAGAGGGTCCTCGGGGAGAGTCTCTCAATGTTGCTTGGGACCTGGTGCATTGTTCAGCTTGAAATAATTTATTTCTACAAAATTTTGAAGACAATATCTAATATTTCTCTATTTTTCAAACCGGACACATCCGGAGTTGGATACAGGCAACTCGTGATGCAGTAAGTGCTCTCAAGGACGTGGAGCAAGACAAGTAATTGTTACCCATTCTGTCTATATTAATAAAATTTATTTTTAATAGGTTTGCGTCGACCATCTGTTGAATCGGTTGTGTCGATACTTTGTTCCGCAATATTTTGTTATCGGGCGTAGCGTTTTGACTATTGTTTCGGTTGCCTATTGTTCGTTGCGCGAATGATCGAGTGATCATCAGAAGACGTGGTTCGCCGAGTAAGATCAGTCGGTAGTGAAGTACATAATTAATTGTGATCCAAATTATTCGTTCGCCATGCTCGTTGGGCCACCCTATCCTGGCACAAATAAACCACTGTCCCATTTTGTAAGTGACTCCAGCGGCATCCGTACTGTTGGTGTAGATTGATCCGAGTTGGCTCTCAGGCGTTTTGATGCTTTGCCTTGTTTTCCTAATGAAATCCCACTATCACACTTTGTGAGTGGCCCCAATAGCATCCTTACTATTGGTTTAGATCGGTTCAAATCGGAAATCGGTACTAATTACACTTGACAGCTTATCGTTAACCAAAACGAACCCATGCTGCCACCCAATCCTGTTATCCAAAATCCGAGTGATTCCTCGTGGAAGTGCAGTGGATTCCGCGGCTTCCAATAAAGTGAGTATCACGTCAACATATTCCTATCCATCCCCTACTTGACCCGCAATCGGGCGAGGCCGACGCCGGTATTGCCTTAGTTTGGAATCACAAGTTTTAACACATTGAACATGTATGTTAGTCCCTAGCATCATCTGTTGATTCTCTGTGTAATAACAGCTGATCTGGCTATAACGGAGTAGCAACCTCGGGCGGTCAATCATGCTCATGCACATGCTCATGCTCCAGCTTTATCATGGCAAGGTAACATTCGATTGGACGTAGTTCAGAGCAGTTCGGTTGGTTTATGTCCTTGAGGACAAAATGCTCCGAATCTAAACCATCTATACCATCTATGTCCGGTCGGTGATTTTTCATTGTGCTGCTCCAAAAACCCAAAGACTGAATGTCTTGTAAATTTCACTATTGATGGGGCCTGTGTTGACGACATTTTCTTATTTTCGAAACAAGGATCTGTTTTGAATTTATTTTCTTTCGGTACAAAACTCCTGTCCTGGAATAGCTCGGACGGTAGCTTTGACGTATGTTTCGTAATTCATCACACAACCACTTTATCTGGTCAATATCTCCGTATTCCAAGAGCTTCCAAGCAAGTGTTTTGGACATAGTTTGGTGCTTTTTCTGGGAAATTTTGAACCTCGAATGCATGAATCATAGCTCATGCCTCGACCATCTGCAATTTTCTGAAATGCCGACCATTTTGACAACATCTCTTAAAATAATATTTGTGAATCTGGAAACTCAATCCAATTGTGATTATAAATATTCATGATTTTATTGACTAAATACTTCAAAATTTTAACAAAACAATGAATGCCGACGTTGTCATAAAATATTGCAAATTATTACAATCATCATTGACGTTGGATGACCTTTTTTGCAACTTCACATGCAATACAATTGGTGACACAATAAAACTAAAAACAGCCTAAGCTTATCTGGCTAGATAATATGGACATCCTGTTATTGCAAACATTGAGTATGTTTATAAGCGACGTTAAGATAATCTCACAATATTATCACATATCAGAAACACGGGTCATTCACCTCCTTAACACCATAAAACTAATTTTAGCCATGGCCATGTCTTGCTATAAATATTTCTCCCATCAAAAGCATATTGTGCTGCCTACTAATTGTATTGTAGTCTTAAAAAATAGTCGATCGTAAACGTCATCTTTTACTATTGAAGAGTTCCCGAGGATTAGCAGTGCTGCTGATTACTTCAAAGGATCATTACTTTCACTAGGCAATGGTGGTTTGTTGGTGTCTTTGTCAGTGAGCCGCGCAACAAACTGCTGAAAACCACTAACTGCACTGATGATGATAAGAAACACGGTTGCAAGTTCTGTTTCTATCCGGAGACAGATGACAAATTGTTTTGACAACTGACGATCACCCTTCATAAGGGTGTCGCAAATTTTCCTTATCTTAGAATAGCAATAATCAGCTTCCGGTGTCATGGAATCATTGATGCATTAGTACGGTTGTGTGGCATGATTTGCTTTCACGAAAAGTTCCTACACCAGACTGGGAATCGAACTCAACCACTTCAGCATGATGTTGCTTTGTAGTTGCAACCTTTACTAACTGAACGAAAGGAGGACTCAAAACAGATGAATTTAATTTATACATTTTCAAATAAGATAGGGAAAGCCTTAGATCAAATTTAAAAATAAGTAAATCAAGGTTAAACGGGATGCTTTGTTTTTGCTATTTTTTCCCATCCCATTCTGATTATTTCACTTTGTGATTTTGGGGATACAAATCTTCAGCGGATGGATGTAACTACAACTCTTTCGGAATGCAGTCGCTAAATATGCTCATTTATTGATATATTTTCTTATCTACCAATTAAAACTGAGATATGCATCTCAATTATTTCGAGCTGATGACAGCCTCGGTGTATGCCGTCATGTTACGTCATCCGTGGTTAGAGAAAAAAACGACAAACAATTCAAACCAGCTTAAACAGAATAGCGCGGAATCGTTTGCGCTTAGAAACAGTTGATATGAATGGTTACTGTAAGTCAATAAAAGCTCTTTCCGATACCAATGATAATGTATCATGATCCGAATGCAACTACTAAGACATTAGGTTTCAATGCCTTTCAGCACGTTCCCAAAAGTTCTATGGCTATAGCAATATTTTAGCAAATTATAATTTACTGCGGTGCAATTAAGCATATGACGCAACATTGCCCCACAACCATATTCAGGAAACGTTCACCATTTCAACTGGAACTCATTAATACCAGAACAGTAACTGCCGGGATATCACATGAAACGCGTGGGGCTAACTTTCAACTATCGAACCAAAATGGAAAGTGGGTACGAACAGGTAAATATCAGCAGCATTCCATTCCTATTTCACGCCACTTTATTCTTGATTCTAAGTGACTGTGTGAGTGTGTGTGTGTGGTTATGTCAGTTTAACAACCGGGGGAGAAAAATCGCCACGGTCATATGACCAGCAATAATACTCTAGTCTGTTGACTTCCCTTTACTCGCTACTCCTTCTCTTCTAGAAAAGGAATGTGTCGGAACGATTATGCAATATACGATAATTCCACATGCCTGCTTTGAGTTTGTTGACGTCCCCGAAATCGATTTACCTACTTGACATTGCTGATTAACAGCTACTTGCGGCCGATAGCTAAGAATGAGAAGGATGATGTTGGTGGAGTTGATTAGAATGAAATAAAATAATCTTTGGTCTTCCTTTTTGATATTTTTTACAGGGTGTATCAAGTAAAGCCTATCCATGTTAAATTTCGGACACAATAATGTTAGCAAAATAATCTACACACAATTCAGCAAAACCGATTGTTTATTTTGGTATAATCGAGTTATATATACAGTTGCAACAGTTGATTAAGATGTTAATCCTTCTTTCCTTAAAATTCTCGATCTCTCTGAGAAATCGTCGATCTCATTTGCTTTTTTCTTTGTTTCAAAGAGTTTCAGCTTGGCCAGAGCCCAGTATTTTGTGCATTATACCAGGCCAAAACAGAGATAGAGAGTCCTGACTTCTTATAAACGGAAGCAACTGCTTTTGTAGACATTCTTTCTCGAGGTGATCCCTGTTGATAGTGCCGATAGAGACGAAACTTTTGGATTTTCGATCACAACTGCTAGGTAAGGTAAAAAGTAACCTCCTTGAGAATATATATTTTTTTAAATTTATTTTAATTTTATTCAATGTAGCCCCTTTAAGCTTAATACGCCTATTCCAACGGTTTTACAACTTCTTGATTCCGTCCAAAAATTAATTTTCCGGGAGGTCTGCAAAATACTCCTCCGTCGCGTCGATGATTCCCTCGCGCGAGCAAAATTTTTTATTGATGAGCCATCTTTTGAGGTTTCGGAACAAATAGTCCAAAGGAGCCAAATCGATGAATACGGAGGCTGCGGAAGCAAATGGATCCATAAGTGCCTGATTTTTTACTTGGTTGTGATGCTCTTGTGAGTCAGCGCATTGTTTTTCAAAAACAATATTGTTTTTTCTTCATGTGAGGCCGTTTTGCAGTGATTTCGGCCTTCAATCGCTCCAATAATGCACATTAATACTCGCTGTTGATGGTTTTATTCTTTTCAAGGTAGTCCACGAAGAGTATGCCATGACAATCCCAGAAAACCGACGTCAAAATCTTTCCGACCCATTGAGCCTCTAGGCCGCTTCGGAGCACTTGTGCCGGCTTCAGCCCATTGACGACCACTCATCTTATACGCTGGTGTGCAATAGTGGAGCCAGGTTTCATCAGCAGTTACTAATCGTCGCCAAAAATCCTTCCGTTTCCGCATCAGCAAGTCTAAACACTGTCTCGATGGCAGAAAAACCACCGACGTCGATTGAGATTGAACCCAGACCCACTGGGGTGCTAAGTAGCAGTCACGCTTACCACTACACCACCAATGCTGGCAGAAAATTTCGTTGGTGAAGGATTCGTTCTGGTGCGTAGATGTTCAGCTGTGCGAGGGCTTCCGACGAATCTATATCTCCCAAAAGGACTTAAGCCACAAATGGAGCTTTCGAGGAATTTCTTCGTTCTCCAAAGTCCGAGTGTTATCGCTTGTCACAAGACATAAAATTACACCCGTACAAGTTACGAAAACACTACGTGACTACGACGGGTGATGAACCAGCCCAGGGCTGAGAATCTCGATAATAAAGGAAAAGCAAACATTAATAAAAATAAGAAGGGCGCGAGGAGGGTCTTCTGATTGTTTTATTACGTTAAAGGCCGATAGGAAACATTTAAACCTACGAACCTAAATTGACCATTACTATGAAAATATTCAACAGTTTTGGAACGATTCAAAGAATTTTTACAAAAATATTGCTATGGTTAAATTCAAGTTAAACTCTGGCCATTCGTGATTCCATGGTAACCTGTTGTAATCGTTCTGAGAATACTCACGAGGTTCAGCATCACTCCTGCCAGCAGGAAGCCACCTGTCGTTTGGTATTTGCCCGACCTTTCTGAGACAGTCACCTCAGGGGACTCGTGAACGGCTAATGGGTCCAAGAGCTCAAATACTATTGAGATAACCAGTAAATAAGAAAAACGCCAATAAATCTGAATAAACGCCAAATAAGTGCTTGACTTCCCTCTCTGAACCTAAGTAAAAAAAAACCAAATTTAAACTCGCTCAATCCGAATGAGCTAACCGGAACAGGAGAGGAGAAGCCTGATATTGAAAACGACGGAACGGAAAACGAAAACGGATTTTAGGAGGAGTCAACTCTATGGGAACTGCCCAAAACGAAAATGAATTCAAACTCAGTACTTCAAATCATAAAATAAACAAATAAATTAATTTCCCTGTTATTCGCGACTCATTCGGGTTGGACAAAACATACGGTTACGGGAAATATTCACTGGGAAACAATCATGGCCATGAAAAAAGGTTTCCACAAACCTGCGCAGGTTTTGACGAATTCTCCATTCTTGAAGCTTCCGACTTTGAATTTGTCGAGAGCGTCCGGAATTGACCGTCTTCTTCAATATAGAAGCCCGCTTTCCGGCTTTGCTTTCCTTTCCGCTATGACCGAGTGGGGTTAAGGGAGACTCCTATATTTCAGGTAAGGTCTGGTTTAGTGTCCGACACTTGGCTACGAATCACTAAACCGCGCTCTCGGTAACCTTTCCACAGGGGTTGTGACGATTCGTGGAATTACGACGGATTATTGGCGACCGTCGGGTGAATTTTCGCACAGTTGTTTTGTGAACTTCATTCCGTTTAACTACCTCGTAAGGCAGGCCTTAGCGGGCTCCCAAGATCGAGTTGTTCGGTCCGTGCTCCACAGACAAAAGTTGGCGATGATCGTTGTCACAGAAACCGCAACACGAGATCTCAAATTTCAATGCGTACACAAAAAGCGCCTGAGCGCTGAAATGTCAACGCGAATGATACGTCTTAGTCTTATGTAAAACTTTAATATGGCTTTAATAAATACTTTGTTTTGGTACGATTAACAAATTGCGTATCTCGAGAAGATATCGTCTCACAGACCGAAGACAACGTATACGTAAATTAACTAAAAGGAATTAAAATTTCGTTGTAGGCAAAAAATCTGATTTCCTATTGAGTACCTCTGGTACGTATCTCTTAGAAACAACGTCTCACTTATTTAGAAAAAGACTTCTGAAACTATACGATAACTTCTGTTCTCCAGCTGGTATCGTTGCAAAATGATCGATCTTAAGTCGTCTTGTCACTACGAAATATTGATTAAACAATTATCATTTATGCTTAATCAAATAGGCGAATAAAGATTCCTTTTGGCTTTTCTCCTTGTTTCGTCAAGATGATTATTTCATAGTTTGGAGCCATTGTTGAATTTCATATCATTATAGCATTCAACTTAGCAGAGGCACAAACCAGTAGACATGCAAAATAAATTTGTAGCGAATCTAACCTGATTTCAAGCGAATGACCCTGAACCAAAAATATTATACAACGCCCAACGTTACACAGTGCCGGAGTGACCGTTTCCGGATCAGGTCGCCGGATTGCCATATGGTAATCACACACATTCCTGTGTATTTTTGCACGACTTTTAGTATCATTATTGCTGATTTTCTATACGAATGTTTTATAAGTATTCCATTTTCGGAAAACCATTCCAGAAATCCGGTTTCCCTGTAGAAAGATGCTGATGTCGGTCGTATGGTTCATTCTAGTCTAAAGGGTGTACGTAATCAAATTGCGACACACATAAATATTCGGCAAAAAATCGCCCGAAACCAATCATCGTCAAACTTTTATGGAGTAAAATAAAACAAGTTATGAATATTTTCCCATGTTTTTTATATTTTATTTCATTTCCATATCCAAATGCACGAACCTTCCTATGCACACTACTCATAAGGTCCTGTACTTCATTTGGACCAACTTTTTTTGTGCGTGGAAATCATTTTTTTCTTCATCTCTTCTTCCAATTTCAGTTCCTTAGGATGCTTCCAAAGTGCCTGCTTCATGATGGCCCAGTACTTTTCAATTGGCCGCAGTGCCGGTGCGTTCGGGGGTTGAGATGCTAGAAGTCTGCTACGTCCATAACGAGGCAATGTGGTTTCGTCAACATCTGGGAGTAAAGCTTCCGTGCACGTGTTTTACTTATCCTATTCTGCCGTTCACCGCGATAAAGGTGCCTTTTGGACTTTGTACGTGTGTAGTCCTTCACATTTTTTTCGCATCTTGCACGAAAGTTTTGGTTAAATTCAGTTTCTTCGCCACATCTCGAACTGAACTGTTCGGATTGTTCTTGAAAGATTGATCTACCCGCATGAGATCCTTAACAATATACGGAGATCCAGTTTTGCCACGTTTTTCCGATCGATGGTTAAACGTTCGTGGTACCGATTGTACCGATTTTGCGCCGCTGCTATTCTTCTGACTCCATCTTTGCAACGATTGCATATCTGCTAGTGAAACTTGCACAAGCGTAAACAAATACACATTGAAATAATTCCACCCAAAATTTAAATAGAAAATACCCAACGGGTAAAAAGTTACAGCTATTTAAAAGTGGTACAATTTGATTCCGTACAATCTTTATATTGTTTACTTCTTAGCTTATGTGATTTTGAATAATTTATGATATAAGTTTTTTATGATAATTTTTGAGATTTATTGCAATATCATTGTTGCTTCTATTTTATTTGGACTAATTCTAATATGCAAAAAAAAATTAACAAAACTTACCTACCAGTGCAGTTGCTTTTAATAGCCGAGAACAATGCCGAGCTATATTAACCCCAACGGGGACCCGAATAACTCCAGCTCTGTCATCTATAATAGAAGAAAACCTGCGATTTTTTTTAGTAACTTTTATCTTGAAAGTTGGATGAGGTTACTTCTCTGGGACTAATTTTAGAGAAAATTAAGCGTTAGCGAAATTTATACATCATTGACCTGGCAGCTGACAACTCTGTAGTTTTTCACATTCCCACAAGCTTCTGCCAGTTTGCATGTACAACTGTCATAGTTTGAGTTAACAATCGCTAGCTAAAACGTATTATCTAGTTCTATATAAAATACTTTAAATAGATAATTTTGTCTATCTTGGTATATGGAACATGTTGATAGATATTCATAAAGCATTTTGAATATAATCAGTACAAAAATATATGTAAGCATTTGAAAAGTTCACTAGCGAATTTTGTGCGTTTTTAAGCACAGGAAATGTGCATTTAAGATGCTTTTCAATGGCTGCTATAAAACTGAATTTCATAAAATTTTCATAAATAGTCAATGTAGTGCATATATGAAGTCGATTTATAATATACTGTTATTCTTGGTAAAACTTAGCTGATAACATTTATTGCCGGGAACATAATAACGACTGATCCAGAAAGTATAAGCACACCTTATTTTAACGGTCACGTTGAATGTAATGAAATATTTCAACGTGTTTTGGCTGCGTCCTTTTGTTTGTTTGCACATTTCTGAGTGACATAGCATCAAAAAAGTGCTCAGTTTTGTGTTACCTATCAAAATGCGCGGTCTTACCCCGGAACAACGAAAAAGTATCGTGCACACTGTGAGCGGACTCTGAGAAAATTGGCCAAGGAAAAGGGTGTAAGCGTCGGAGCGGTACGATCTGCGATTCGAAAATATAGAGTACAGTGTACGTTTGAAGATGCGCCGAAGAATGGTCGGAAATCCGGTCCTGTTAGTCCGGATATTGATAAAAATATCAGGGATGCCTATAAGCGAAAACCAGTGACTTCCATTCGGGATGTTGCGAAAAAACTAGGGACCTCGTCGAGTAATGTCATGCGTTCCAAAGAAAGGCTTGGGCTAAAAACATACCGAAAGCAGAAAAAACCCGAAAGGAACCCAAAACAGGCTGCGTCCGTGAAACCACGGGCCCGCAAACTCTACGATTCGTTATTGTGTAGAAATTCTGGGTGTATATCTAATAATAGACGATGAAAAGTATGTTAAACTAGATTACAAAACGCTTCCCGGATCACAATTCTATACTGTAAGCGAAGACGAAGACATCCCCAAAACGGAGATGGCAATTTTTACCGAAACATTCGGTAAGAAGGTTTTGGTTTGGCAGTCAATATGCGAGTGTGGTAAAACATCTAGTCCGTACATCACAACGGAGACGATGAACACTCAGAAATACGTTAAGTAATGTCTCCAGTAGCGATTATTGCCGATGATCAGGCAGCACGAAGGTCAAATAGTGTTTTGGCCGGATTTGGCATCATGTCATTACGCAAAAGACACTTCAGAATGGTAAAAAAAAAAGTCAAAATGTATGTTTCGTGCCGAAAGACATGAATCCGCCGAACTGTCCGGAGGCACGGCCAATCGAGACTTTTTGGGCTTTATCCAAAGCAAAGCTTTGAAAATTCATAAAACCAGCGGACGACATCCAAAAATTCAAAAAAGATTCGCCAAAAGTGGTCAAAATGGTAGGAAGTACCACTGTGCAGAAGCTAATGGGTCATGTTCGAGGAAAAGTTAGGAATCTTGGCATTATGATTAAGTATTTTGATTAAACAAGAGTAAAATATCATATAAAACACAAATACAAATATGATTTGCCAAATAAAATTATTAAAACTAAAAAAAACATGACTCTTCGTATTTTGAAAGTGTGCTTATACTTTCTGGAACAGTCTATTTATTCATTTTTGTTATTCCATCAGCTGTCGTTGTCCTATACAGTGGATAGACTACCGTTTTCATTTAAAACAGATCCATATGCTATTTTCTTCTACTATGTATATATATTGACATTCTAAAACTGAAAAGATTTTCTCTGAAAATGGGTTGAAACTATTTCAAAATAATGCAATCCCTCCTTCTGCCCCAGAAAAATCTCCGGAAAATTAGAAAAGTTGAGTAACCGGTCTCTTACAAATACGGTGTTCTAATCGAGCTTCCATTGAAACCCGTTCAAACCGATATGCATCTAGATTTTCGACACATATGAGACTCTTATATTATTACTTAGCGAACTCAGTAGCTTGCAAGACAAGGAAATAAATTAAAACATTTCTGAACACACGCTTTGGCCTTCAACCTGACGATAAGGTTCGTTATTCCTGCAGCCAAGTCGCGCACCAGTCGGTATACCAACCCACTATGCGCACATTGCGTCTGTGCCTGTGAGGAATCAACGCGCAGCACCAGCCATCCAGCCAGCCAGCTCCGTACAATGCATGCGAGAGAGTAAGTCATGCCCAGCTACCTAGTACCTAATGCAGCAATAGTAGCCAACAATAATGGCTCAGTCAGTCCCCATATACATTTAACAAGACTACGGTGGTGGCGGGTCCCGGTCAAGCACGATGAAGTATTTCCTATATATGGGTTCAGGTTTTTGCACTTGATTCAATTTTATTGCCTCTGTTGTGTATGTAATTGGCTGGTCACATCGACGAGGAAGCCCGTGCGGACAAGAATGTTCGGCATTCTACCGAGACCGAGAACGACCGAGTGGGTGCATTCAGTTAGTAGGAAAATGTATGCAAGCGGCGGTTGCATCACTTATTAACTCTCTATCTCATGGCGTTCCATGCGTGGCTCTGCATAGGGAGGATCTTTGTTCTTCTAAGGGACCTTTATTTGTTCAACACGGAGGATCATCTTCTATTTTAATGAAATTTGAAACAATGGAAAGATATTATTTCTTCTAATATTATAGTCATAAAGGTGCGTTTCATTAAAAAATTGTAAAATTCTAGGCTCAATTTTCTACAACCTATAGTGAAAATTTCCGCAAAATCAAATTGCATCAAAATAATTCTGCACTCGGATTAATGCTTCATGTTGAATTTGTCATAAAAAGTGATTAACGGTAGTTTGATGATGTGTGTGCATTATTGATATGTTTTCATTTAAGCAATAGCCACCTTTGACACAGGCGTCCTGAAATAAGATCCACCCTACTGAATATTTTCTCTCGAAAGACCCTCTCGGGAAACGCACGTTGTCTTTGGTAAGTTTTATTTACAATTCCCGCAAATGTTGAATGCCCTTCTTTATGTGTGGCATCATCTACCGACCGCACTACACATGCAGATCGTTCATGCAGTCAGACTGGCGATGATGGCCGCGGTGGATGGGGGAGTTCAGAGTTGGTGCGAGTGAACTGGAAAGTTCATGGCCACGCGGGGAAGAGCGGAAATACATAAAATTCTTACATAGTACAACATCGCGTAGGGATTGATTCCGATGGCTAAAACAGATTCTAAATATCATGACTCATTATGGCAACAATTGTGCTAGCTTCTAGATGGATCACTGTTGTGAATTGGCTATTGATTGGATAATTGCATGTATCTTCAATACTTCCAACGAGTAGTATAGTTCAGAAAAGTATTGCAGTATGAGTATCCAAAGGTGCATTTAAGGTTTTTATATGGCCCATTTTAAGCTTACATAGTGTACATGAATTCCAACCTGCTGAAACTTGTGTAAATATTGAGAAACAGTTTATATTGGAAATACAAATTATAAAACAACTTTGTTTCAAATTGTATCCTTTTCCTGACCTCCAAGTCTGCTATCTATAATACAATTACTTACTCAGAATGACCAAATTTTCTACAGGCTTAAACAAATTATTTTGATGATATTAGAAACAACATAACGCGATCCTAAGCTAAGCCGAACATTTTGTTTATTACTTTGCAAAGGCTGGCGCAATTGCTAAGTCCTTTATATTTTTTCGGTTGGGGTTTGAACACTTCTCGGCGGTACAGGACACAGAGCATGATTGATATAGTGACGCCATTAAATTTATACAACAGTGGTCCAGAATGCGAATTTAGCTGGAAAGATGCATTTTCAGCCTAAGTTCGAAGTTTTAGAGCAAAATTGTCTTCCACAAAGTTGTTTTTAATAAAAAGGCGCTTTTTGGTGTGAATGGAAACAAGGGTGGTCCTTTTTTCAGAGAAATCGAAAATCTAACTTTTTTGCAGAAATAAAGGTATACGTTATTGGAAGAAGTTGTAGAATAAATAATTTCAAGCAACTTTGATGGTATAATTTTTCTGTACCTTTTGATATGACCAAATTAGAGCATCTGTTGTCGTTGGCGCCCTGCCGCTCGGGCCTTCTTCGGCGCTTGAGACAACTCGCGTGCTGGAGTGTTCTCCGCCTTTCGCACTGAGCTTAGCGCCGGGGCCTCCAACAATCTCGTGTTGAACTGAGTGCAGCTGGAGCTGGCGCTGACGGGATGGACCCTGAGACCCCGCCGCCAGCCGTTCGCATGGTTTTTGTTACCCTTCTGGGCCTTCCAACACAATACGCTTCTTAGAAGCGCCAGGTGCCGTTTCGCCCGGGGACCACCTAGCCCGCTTGGAGGTCCCTGCCCCCATGGGTAGGGTGGACTCTCCGACCGAGACGGTTGCATCCATCTGAGTCTGCTTCGAGGCTATGTCCCTCGCCCTTTCGGTGGCTGATAGCCGTGCCAACTCTTTGGCACTTTGCTCGGCTAAGAGCTTGGCCTCTAGCTCTTCCCTCTCCTTGCATGCAGCCTGCACTGTCATGCGTAGCCTAAGAAGGCTCAGTTTGAGGTCCTTCGCAATGTTGTTGCGCGACGACGTGAAGTCGATAATCGCGTCCAATTGCTTTGACACCTCCAACACTTTAGGAAGGGTTTCTCGCATACTATCCATGGCCCGGATGAGTCCTGGCCCATCCATGTCCACGCCTAGCTTGGTGACACCTGCCTCCGATGCCGTAGCAATACCACACGTGTCGCTCACGCCCGATCCCACCGTTTTACGCGGTGGGGACCTCTCTAGCCCACCTTAGGCGAACGGATTCGCTTTCTCTTGAGTTTTCTTTATTTCCTCCATGTT
This sequence comes from Aedes japonicus, assembly GCA_034211315.2. Lineage (NCBI taxonomy): Eukaryota > Metazoa > Arthropoda > Insecta > Diptera > Culicidae > Aedes > Aedes japonicus. The sequence goes on from JASCZW010001195.1 coordinate 19,941, forward strand.
GTTGGGTCCCCCTCCAGGCGCTATTCAAGCCCACGTGGAGTAGTCGCTATTGTGATCCCATGGTTGTCTGTGTAAGCAGGGAGGCCAAGCGAGCCGGATCAGCGTAAGACAGATATAGGGTCATCTGAGCCTACTCCCGCCCAACTGGCGAGATCGGGTGGTGGAGAATGGAACGTACTGGAGGCCTGACAGGAGGCCTGTGCCGCGGGAACCTCGCAATTTCCTGCTAGATGTCACCCGGTAGTATTGAGGAAGACGACACAGGTGCCAGCTTGAATACAACGGTACCACTAGTTATTCCTTTTGCACCCAGTTACTTTAATTGGGGTTTCACTGGCAACCACCCCAATGCGACCTAGGACGCTCCCTCCGTAGTTTGTTTAGCCGTTAAAGGGAGTTTAACGTTTCCAAGGTGCACCGCGGGGAGGCGAACTACATTCACACCTCCACGAAGGACGTCTGACAATTGCCAGGAAGCCGGGTTCAGGAGTAAACCGAAACCAGGAAGCCGTAGCGACCGGAAGAATAGTGGCCAGAATTTTCAAAAGCACTCTCAACCTTTCCATCAGAGATATCGGAAACAAATTGAGCAAGTCCCACACAACAGGGCAAAGAGCAAACAAACGAGCCGGACTGTCAACATATAAGGTTACAGTCACAATAAATCGAGATGATACGCAAAACACAACATGAAACATACGTCAAGGCTGATTTCAAGCAGCTCCCTGGTCAAAAGATTCATACGGCTACCGGAAAAAGAAAGGTTCAAGAAATGTTTAAGCAGAAAAAAAATGGGAAGTTCCCAAAAAAATACTTTGGTTTGGCAGGTGATTTGCACGAGAGTTTCGAGACAACTGGCACTGTCAGCCAAAATATTTATGTAAAGGAATGCTTGCAATAACGGTTATTGCCTTTCTTGAAGAAACATCTGGCTCTTTGTTGTTTTGGCCATACCTCGGTTTTTGCCACTACGGAAAAATGGCTGAGGAATCATATACCGCCAATAGTGTGTGAATCGTGCCCTAGGAGAAAACCCCTCCAAACTCGCCAGAACTGCGCCCAATTTAAAAATATTGGGCAACCGTTAAGAAAACCTCAAGAGAACTCAAAAAACAGTTGGATGTGAAAAACAGATCAAGGCAAATTGGCGTTCAGCATCAAATAAGGTGGGTATAACAGCGGTACAAAACTTGATGGAAGGTATGGAACGTTAAGCCTGACAGTTCGCATTTGGAAAATAAGGCTTCCAATCAAATAATTTTCCTGTTTTTGTTGAAGATGAACTTCAAGACGAAATAAATATAGATCACTTATTTAATAAACTATTCAGTTCGCACTTAATAATGTTTGATCAATTTTTGATCGTTCCACCCTTTAAGTAGCCACATTGCAGTTTAAGTAATAAATTAGGCCAAATGAACTAAAAATTTGAAACATAGAAATCATCTAAATCTCTCATTGATTTAACGTAAGAAAATGAGAATAAGTTAAAATTTTGCACTTTCATTACATGCATACAAACATACATTCATTTGTTCAACATCACATTTAGGATAAGACACAATCAACAAAAGTACGCCACAATACTCGGTTTGCGGCTGTCGCTCTTCAACCACGGTCACGCCCAATGCTCGCCATTACATATATTAGAATATTAATGTTACGGGCCTCACCTGTTAAAGCATGATTACAATAAAATTGCATCACTTTCAATAAGCTGAGACGCCCTTTTGGTTGATTTCAACGAAATTTTGGGTGAAATTACCTCAGCGGGTATTGTTTACTCTGCGTGAGTTTCAATGCGAAATGCGTCATAGTTTCGAAAATGGAGTCGAAGGAACAGAAAGTGCGCGAGAACATTTTGCACACGCACCTCAACAACCCACTTCTTTCGCAACGAGCCATCGGAAAGATGTTGAAAATTCACAAGTCTTCAGTGTCTCGTATCTTAAAACGTTTTGAGGAACGTTTAACTGTCGATCGAAAGAAGGTGAGTGGTTGAAAAAGTGCTCCGTATTGTGTGAAGGATCACAAGCGAGTGGTTGAATCCTTTAAACGCAAACCCAACTGTTCCGCTCAGGATGTCGCGAAAAAGCTGCACTTGACAAAAAGTTTCGTACAGAGAGCCAAGAAACGAGCCGGGCTTCGTTCATTCAAAGTTCAGAAAGCTCCAAACCGCAATGAAAAACAGTATAAAGGGCGATACGGTCAAAATTTGGTCAATATCAACTTGACGTATTTCTTTCAATTTTGCATTTAAAAACCTGAACACCCCTCATTTTGAAGGTGTGTGTGTGTAGAATGTTGCTCCTATTTTGATTTTGGAATTCACTCTTCAGTTGTCAAAATGCCGTCCAAGCAAGAAGAGCAGCGTATCAAAATTTTGCTCGCGCATCGCGAAAATCCGAGCTACTCGCACGCAAAGTTGGCAAAATCGCTAAAAGTTGCCAAATCAACCGTTACAAATGTAATTAAAGTGTTTGAGGAACGTTTGTCGACAGCCAGGAAGTCTGGATCGAGGGAAATCGAAAACCGGAAGCCGCTGAGACGACAAAGAGTTGCCGGTAGTTTCAAGCGAAACACTAACCTATCTCTCCGAGATGCCGCAAATAAGCTGGGTGTATCGTCTACAACCGTGCATCGAGCCAAAAAACGAGCCGGACTATCGACTTACAAGAAGGTAGTGGCTCCAAATCGCGATGATAAACAAAATACGACGGCCAAAGCGCGATCCCGGAGGCTGTACACGACGATGCTGACGAAGTTTGACTGCGTGGTAATGGACGACGAAACCTACGTCAAAGCCGACTACAAGCAGCTTCCGGGACAGGAGTTTTATACGGCAAAAGGAAGGGGAAAGGTAGCAGATATTTTCAAGCACACGAAACTGTCAAAGTTCGCAAAGAAATATCTGGTTTGGCAAGACCATCTGTACCTGTGGCTTGAAAAGCAGCATTTTCATAGCTTTCGGGACTGTCAACCAAGAAATTTACGTGAAAGAGTGTTTGAATAAACGTCTGCTGCCTTTCCTGAAGAAACACGGTTGTTCCGTACTGTTTTGGCCGGATTTGGCATCTTGCCATTACGGTAAAAAGGCCATGGAGTGGTACGCCGCCAACAACGTGCAGGTGGTTCCCAAGGACAAGAACCCTCCCAACACGCCAGAGCTCCGCCCAATTGAGAAATACTGGGCTATTGTCAAGCGGAACCTAAAGAAGACCAAAAAAACTGCTAAGGACGAGCAGCAGTTCAAGGCAAACTGGCTTTCTGCGGCGAAGAAGGTGGACAAGGTGGCTGTACAAAATCTGATGGCAGGGGTCAAGCGTAAGGCCCGGCAATTCGGATTTGGAAAAGCGGAAGCCTAACTGAATATTTTTCCTGAATTTTATACTAATTGAACTTGAAAAAGAAATTTAATTTGATTTTTAAATAAACGATTTCACCGATTTACACGCGTTTTCCCTTGATCAAATTAAAATTGACCGTATCACCCTTTAGGACAGCTAAAACATGTGCGCGTGAGCTGTACCCACAAATGTTGACGAAACCACACTGCTGCATCATGGACGATGAAACACACGTAAAAGCGGACTTAAAACAAATTCCCAGCAACCAGTATGTGACTGCGAGAAGACAAGTTCGTATTTCAGAGTCTCTCTGGAAACAGCAGGTAGTCAAAGTTCCCCAAGAAATTCAAGATTTGGTCAGGGATTTGTTCGTGTGGTAAAACGGAGCAAGCCTTTCGTGACAACTTCAACTGTAAATGGTCAAGTATACATGAATAAATGCCTGAAAAAACGGCTGCTTCCGTTTCTCAAAACACACAACGTTCCTACAATTTTTTGGTCGGACAAGCCTTTTGTCACTACTCCAAGGACGTTCTGGAGTGGTAGAAGACGAATTATCCACTCTTCAGAGTTGCGGCTAATTGAAAAATATTGGGCTATAATGAAGCACGAACTTCGTAAGCATCCTAAAGTGGTCACTACATAACAGGAAATGTTGAAGTCATGGTTGAAAGCGGAAAAAAATATCGGTTCAAGGGTTGTACAAAACCGTATGCGTGGTATCAAGAAGAAAGTTTGGGCTTTTGGATTTAGTAAAGATATACAGTAAAATTGAAATACTTAAATCAAGATTAAACATTGTATTTCATTCCCTGAATATTTCATGACAATCGGTTGAGAGAATTGTTTTTGAGGACGAGTTTGAAGTGATGCAATTTATCCGAGGACACCCTTTAGTCCTATGTCAAAAAATGCGTTGAAAAATACATGCACAGTAATAAATACAAGTCTTAGTGATTGGGAAATTGGAGGAAAATATATTCGTCCTGATTTTATAAGATTGGATCAAAGCTAGATGGTTAAGTAGGAACAGGAATAACAGGTCCTGGTATTAATTTATCTGAGCAAATGGTTAAATGAGCTACAGTATTCCATGCAGAATGATATGCCATTCTTTAATGTACATCTTTATTCATGAAAATAAAATATAAAATGCAAACATTTATATTTTTTCGGATAGTGCAACAGCACAAAATGCTTTAAAATCAATGACTTACACCTCAAAACAAGTGTATGAGTACTACAAGAGCAATTTTCCTGTCACAATAAGGTAAATCTTAAATTGAAGTTGGAGGAAATGAAAAAGCTGGTCGACTAGCAAAAATTGGGTCATCTGAACTATTTATAGGTCCGTTACCATTCTTCGACCCTTTAACTTCTTGTATTTTCTTTTTTTTTATCCGGGACATAAATCAATACGACCAGCAATTTGATCTATTGTAGTATATTCCGTATTCTTTGTTTAGTGCATGTTGAGTATTTCCATCACTATTGAGAAATGATAAGGTATTAAAGGATGTTACAGTTATCATTGTATGTTTTGTTGGCAATGAATCGACTTTTCTTGAAAGTTTCCGCTATTCTATTAAGGAGTGAGAGCACTCTTATAGGCGCGCCCCTTCATAAGTCAAAACTGGATTCATTGCAAAGAAAACAAAAGATAACTCCGATACTGACCATGCATCCGAACCCAAGTCATAACCAATTCAAACTATAGAAAAATAGAAAATGAGAATTCACAATAGTAAAGATTGACCTTGTTTTCCTTATTCCAAGCTTATCCTCGGTGGTTCAATCTGAGTATTGTCACTTTTTACAAAGCATCCAATGTAATATGGACTATGATATAGTCTTTTGTCTACAAAAATTAAATATTTTCCATAGTTTGAATTAATTTGGACTATGATTAAGGGATAATTCTGATACCAGCGTTACGGATCAACATCTGCTCTTAAAAATTATTTAAAATTATGAAAAAAAATTCAAGGGTACATCCGAACTGGATTGGACTGGACTGTTTGGCAGACGTTTCTTAAATCCAGAGACCAGACATTTCATAAATCCATAAATACAAATTTACTAAATCTCCAGAAGAAGGATATATTTAGTTACACAGGATTAGTCACAGGACATTGTCCTAGTAAATGTTACTTAGAACTTATCGAAAAAACTCAGATATCGTTTTTGTAATCTTGAGAGTGAAAGTTCGGGACATTCATACAGCTGCACTATTTAATCAAAGTTGCAGATTTATTGATAGCGGTATTTAAAAACCTCACGAAGTCTAGGCTTGCCATCCCAACTAAGTGATTCACTTCAAATGGAGTCTTATTCTAAATTGGAAAAATGCCAATCATTGATAATTACCGCATACAGAGTATTCTATTATCATATGACCAGGCATGAAGCAAAGAGGATACATAACAATAGATCAAAATAAAAAAGGAAAAAACAAATTGTCTTCATCTTAAATCATTGAAACACAAGTGAACGTGTTTTTTATGATATAAGGAAATTTAAAAAAAGATTATTAAAACTTGTTCTGAATTACTAAAAATGCTAGGTCTACAGCTATCTTGAAAAACCAAAAGACAACTCGTAGAAAAATGCGTTACGTGGTTGGTTACATTTTTTATTGTTTCCCTCTAGGAGGATTTTCCAAGCAAGCAATGGCATCAATGGCGTTAGAACGGCATTAAACTCAAAGGGAAAACCTATACATAAAAAAACTGCATGGCAACATTTAGAACCATTCAAAACAAAAAAAAAAGGGGGCACCTCACGTCGCCTGAATGAATGGCAGAGCGACGGCGTTGAACTGACTGACTGGAACCACACTCTCACACATCGCACACAAAATGCCTCTACTAATACCATGCACTATGTAGTGGCTGATGATTTGGATCCCGGCTGTTGTATTTACGATAATATGTGATGATGATGTTGTCTGGCCGAGTTTGCCCCCTTCGCAGTCACGCGCTAGAAGCCTTTTTCGCACTGCCCATCGTCGATTTGAGCTGGTTATGGTGTTGGTTTGGTTCCCTTCCTTCTCGTTTGATCGTGCGTCTACTCATTCTTACTTTATTGATTGTGGGGCTGTTTGTAGAATGTCTTTAAACGGAAACTTTTTTTTTTATTTAGCGTTGAACGACCGTGAACTGTTATGTATGAACTGAGGAGCGGAATATACGTAATATTAATAATAAGTTGAACATGATGAAGGACACTGTTCGCTTTATTGTTGCCCGGTGCGCCTTTGATGTTATGTGTACAAATACTCTGAACCATTCTATTCGATGCGAGTCAGAAGAACTCGAACGGATTATCGGCCACCAACCACAGTGCATTTTTATTTGTGGCAGACAAGTATCAGGAAGATGGGTTGTTACCGGCAACAGCACACAACGCTAAAGACCGGTGATTGCTTGGGTAAATAAAGGAGAAGAACAAGAACTTATCTAAATAAACAACTGCGAGAAAATAGATTGGCAAAGCACCTCGCGGCTACAGAAAATGCAGTTTCCTTGTGCATCTCCGAAGGAAATAACATTTGCTGATTAACATGCACTGTGAGATTTTCTTCTAAAAATCCACGAAAATTTTTACAGAAAAAAAAAGCAGCAGTGAACATGATGAATCGATTATTTGATTATCCTGCCCGTAAAAGTAGTTCTTTCAATTGAAATCTAACTTAAATTAACCACACCTATTCCCACAGTGCAGCGAGGATTCCATCCCGACGAACGATTTCCTAGAAGTAGCATTTAGCATATATCAGACGTCTGCTGTCTGGAGCTGTCGAGTCTACCACATTCAAGTTCAAAACTCCTTTGGGAAGAGCCCAACGGCAAGCTGCCTGCAGTGGTACATTCGAAGATCATTTCTTGATATTAATTAAAAGGAATAATAAAAAACCAATATCCCTACATGTTACTCAACTCACTGCGGTTGGCACCATCGCACAACGATGATTGTGTAAATTGAACCTGCGGTACTTGAACAGTCGGGAGGATTTTCATTCTGGATTCTGTCGTAGAAAGGGAAAACCAGAAACCTAGACAAAGAAGAACGTGCAATAATTGAGGCTTGTAACCTATTAAGACGCTTCATAGCCTTCCCTGCTGTGACACGAGAGAAGGCAATTGATGCCCTCAGGTTGGCTAGCGCATTGCGAATGTGAGATTGTTTTCAGATCATTATTTCGCCCACGCAGATGGATGAGTTTATTGCTATGCCTTCAGAAGTAGTGCTACCCGTGTGGAGGTGCATACTAAAGTTACAACAAAATGGTATCAAATTGTGCTATGGCACTTTTTTCTTCCTTTCATAGAAGAATATTGGTCATTAAACTGAATTGATATAAAACAAAACATTTCCTGTTACCACTACAATATTTGCTTTTGAAATGAACTACCCGTATATTCCGTGTTAGGAGTAGATTTGCTTAACTTTTCTTTGTGTTAACATGGTATTTATGGTTTTGAGTCGTTTCTCATCAAAATTATTACTAGTTTTGTATTCCAACCGAATTATAGAAATAAGTTTGTTTTAGAGCCTTTCAATGTAATATTTGAGAGATAGATGGTAAGAGTAATCATGATTTTAAATAACAAAAATTCAAGTAAATTGTATACAAATCACCTAGCTTCGAAGCAAAGGGCACTATCAACTGGAAAACGAAATAATTTTCGATCATAAATTATTTTTTTCAATGTATGAAATTTGGAGCTGGGGGCAAAATGGGTCGTACTGTTTATAAATTCCTAAACGACAAAATAAACGTGAATATTCAAATTAATGTCACGAGCTGCGAAAACTAGGAGTTAACGAAAGTCGAAGCACAACAAAGGCAGTTTGATCACACATATGTGTAACTTCAATACTCATTATCATTTTGATGCCGAAATTGTTTAAGCATTTATGATATCACTACAATATTTCATTCGTCGACATGCTTCCGAATTCACTGACGTACATGCTTTGAAAACACTATACTGCACGCTGGTGCGTAGCATCCTAGAATATGCTTCTCCGGTTTGGTCTCCGTACTACGTAGCGCATATTCTTTCAATTGAACGGGTACAGAAAAAGTTCGTGAGATTTTCACTGAGGCTACTTCACTGGAACGATCCAAACAATCTCCCTCCATATCCCGAGCGATGCCAATTGATAGGCTTGGAATTGCTGTCTGCCAGACGCGTGAAAATGCAGCGTTTATTTATATTCGACGTCATTAACGGTGGCATCGACTGTCCTGCGCTTCTTGAGCAGGTACCGCTGAACATTCCTCCACGACGCTTTCGGAACTCCAACTTGCTTGCTGTTCCGTATCACCGAACCAATTACGGCTACAACAACCCTCTTGACGCTTGTATTCGGTCATTCAATGACATTTCTGACGAGTTTGATTTTAATATGTCCAGGAGCATTTTTAAAAACCGAATTATACGAATTGTTTAGTTACATATGTTAAGTTAGAATAGGTACAGTCTGTACGATCTTGTTGTCGAAGACGGTGATAATAATAAATAATATCTTTTGAAGGACATTATTTCGCCTGATTTTCAGATTCAACACCTAAATATTATAATTGCTTAGTTTCTTACTGAAATAATCAATTTCAATACTCAAATAATCAAAATTTCCTATATAAAACTAGCTGAACCCGGTGCAAGCGTTGCTACGTTTACAACTAAATGAATGAAAATTGAATAAGCGCGTTTGTGGCTATTTTTCGAAATGTTTTTGTTAAATATTTTCACTCGACTTCGATTATAGAGATTTATTTTTTTATTATGTTTTTGTTCTTATTTTTGGTTCACGTAGCTGTGTTGCATAAGTAACTCCATTACAAAATATGTTTATATGAGAAAAATAACACAAAAATTATCCTTATAATTTCAATGTTTAAATTATTTTCTGCAAAAAACGTGAGTGTGTGTCTTTAATTTAACTCTCGGATCAGTAGTTTCTGCCATAGTTTTTCTTTCTGTGTAAAAGCTTTTCCTAGATAAAAAAAATATCTTCAAACTACACTACTGTACTACACTACATTCTGTCAGTTTGAACATAATTATGTCTGGCATAACCTTACATCAACTTCTTGTGCATAATGTTGCACTGAGGGTAGCTCATGCATCCCCCTTTCTTGGCTAAGAAGAGTTTCAAACATCTATCAGAACATGCTGCTTACGCGAGAAATGCCTGGATAAATCTCAAATTTGTTTGAATTTTCTGTTTCATTTGTATGAGAGCTTCCAGAAGGGGGAGGGGCTGCCGCAAAAAAAAAAGAACATTTATTGCTTCCAGAAACCCCCACATGCCTAATTAGGATCCATTCACTTGATAAGTTCTCGAGTTATGCAGAAATTTGTGTTTCATTTGTATGAGAGCCCCCTTGTTTCACTTGTATGAGAGCGGGGGGATCGCAAATCACCATAGAAACATTGTTTGTCTTTTAAAACCTCCACATGCCAAGTTTGGTTCCATTTGCTTGTTTAGTTCTCGAGTTACGCAAAAATATAGATGGATAGATATAACAAAAATATCGACATAGAAAAAATGAATGAAACATTAACTGAAAACATGATAAACCAACATACTATAATGTAGAAGGGGATGTTCGCTCATCACCATGAGGCACTCAGAGTGAACAACAATGTTTTTGGCTAGAATGAAAGATATGAAGAGAAAGTTTTTGATAGTTCCGCTACTCGAACCAACGACATTTTTGCCTAACATCCCACTGCGGGGTAGGTCGAAGCACGGACTAAGTCCGCCACTTCAACAGGCAAAAATGTCCGGTTGGAAGACGCTCATGTACCACTGTGGCTTGTATAGTTATTCTAGCGATCTATTGTGTGCACTCTGTTTACCGATGCGCACATGAGAGAGGAACTCTCTCCTTTTTTGGGTTTGTTTTGATTCGCACCGACTGACGATCACTAAAGTTTTTTTTTTTTTTTTTCACAACATACTATAATTAACTAATGGAAAAAAAATGGAAATATAAAGGGATAAGGTGGAATGATAAACTTAATGATGATGATGACCTGAAATGAATAGAATATCTCGTTTACTTGAACGGTATGGAATCATTTCATTGATTCGTGGCATTTCAAGCTTGTTATTTGTGTATATTGGATCATTGATGACCGGCGATAATGATACTAGCAAAGTGCATCGACCATGGTAGCCTGCGAATCCGCCGCAGACTGCGACGTAGCATGCCTGGTATGTTCTGTATTTCAAGTTTATTGCTTACTTTAAGAGCAACAATAGAAAAGGGCCTATCGGCCTTTGTAGAAAAAAAATCATTTAAGGATTTCTGTTATCAATTGCACCGGATTTCATGGGAAAATACCAAGTAAGACTCATGGTTGTTCGAACTACCATCGATTCTAAAGGGTGTCTCCCACCAAATTGCATCACGGGAAAAAAACTGTACAAAATTACCTAGTTAACCGATCCTTTTCAAACTGTCAAACATTTAAATATAACCCATTAGTAAGCTTTTGACATTTTTATTTCATTCAACTTTATTACCATTACCGCACGCTCGCACTTTACGCTTAACTCCACTCATCATCTGGTTACAGGTTCTTCTGTACGGAAACCCACTTTTTCTTCATGTTTCCCTTTGATTTGAAGAGGTTTTATGTCCTTGTGTACGACAGTGACCCCGATGAGTTCGTAGCACGCCAAGACAACATTAGAATAGTGGCATATAACCACTTGCCAAATCATGTATTTCTTAGCAAACTTTGAAAGTTTCGGCTTCCTTACTTCCTCCGGAACATACATTTGTGCTGGGCAGTGAAAAACAGTAGCCCCGGAAGCTGCCGGAAATTCGCCTTGACGTAAGTCATATCATTCATGATGTACATTTCCGGGGCAGTTGTATTTCCCACCGTATTTTGCCGTTCTTCACGATTTGGAGCCTTCTGAACTTTAAACGTATCCAGTCTGTCCCGGTCCTTGGCTCTCTGAACGAACAGATTGGACAGATTCAACTTTTTGGCCACATCCCTGATCGAAGCTTTGGGATTCCGCTTAATCGCTTTCACGGCACGCTTGTGATCCTGATCACTAATAGAACATCCATTCAGACCGCATTTCTCCTTCCGTTCGATGCTCAGAATTTCGTAGTAATGTTTAATCACGCGATTCACCGTTGATTGCACGATTCCGAATTGTTTTCCGATATCCCGATGAGAGAGTTGAGGATTTTCCTGTCAATTCAAAAATCAATTCTCGACGTTGCTTTTCGGGTGACGCCATTTTTTTCAATTTTCGAAAAACTGACAGCGATAAAAATACAACAAAAACACACTCTAAACTACTTATACCCAAATTTTTCAAAGAATGTATCCAATGAGTAATTTTCTACTGCGTTTTTAGTATTTGATTTATCATGCTCGAATCGATGTTTTCTGTGCATTCGAGATCAGCAGTGTTGCTCCAGATTTTTGTGATTCGGCATTTTTGGCAGAGATGCCTCTTTATCGTGCCCATATTACACTTATTCGTCGATTTTAAGTCAGCTAACGACAAAATAAACCGAGACCAGTCATGGTAGATTATCCACCAATATGGATTCTCATATAAACAGTCTTGAGATTTTTCTCATAGAATTTTGACTCCTGAATTTTGGACGAGTCTATATAAATTAAACAATCATATGTAACCGAGAGATTAAGCAATATGTTTCAAAGAATTGCATCGAAAGTAAAAATAATATCAATAAACGTGCTAGTAATTGCAATGATCAAAAGTTTTTCAAAACACAGTCACGTTCAATCAGGACGAAAGAGTCGATGACATTTTGATGAAGATTATCTGGTTGCTTCGATAAAAAAAAATACATTGTTTCATAAGGACTGTCCATCTTTTTACAAACTTACTTTTGGATTGGATGGTTTGAAAATAAAATACTTTTTTTGTACATTATTTTGTTGAAGGGTATATTCGCGAATATTGACACATCCAAATTTTCTTTTATCTTATCAAACGTGTTGGTAAATATTCTGAAAATATAAGTTAAACTGGATGAATGTTGACTGTTAACATCTGCCAAGTCATAAGTATCTATGTAGTTACGTACGTAAATCCTGCATGAAAAAAATCCATACACTAATACTGCCAATCTGTATGCATCTCAAAGATGGATTACGAAGAAACTTGATATCGCAACACAGTTATCGCATCGAGGTAATTTCAATGTCACAAAAATTAGTTACATAGAGGTTGTTCCAACTGATTTGAGACAAGGGTAGTAACGGTAATACCACCGTGTCCCGTGTGATGAAAATCATCGCAAGGGAGAAAGTGGTGGCAGGTGTGTGCCGGTTGGTTTCAAGATAACCTAAGAAGGTCGTTATTCGACTGTTGAACAACTGGAGGGTGGAGGATACACCTATAGCAACCACCTGGCGGTTCGCTATAGCATCACCCACAGAGCAGCTCGCCTTCACCTTGCGGATGAAGGGGAAGCTAGAAGCAAAATGCAAAAAATTGTACCTGGCATCGCAAGGTCTCAATTAATAACAATAAGCAAATTGTGAAAGCATTAAGCTTGAAATGCTAAATAAGAAGAAGAATGGGAATGGTACGAGGCCAATTTATGTTTCAAAAGATATAAATCCTCCGTATTCACCACAACTTGAGCTAGAATTCTAGAAAGTCTGTACGAATGTGACCAAACAGATGGAATAAGCTAATGTACAAAACTCAATCGATGGAGTAAAGAGAAAGATGCGAGCATTTGGAATGAAAAAAAGTGAAATGAATAACTCAAGTCATAGCATCTTCATTTTCGAAAAAATGTGAGAAGTGGCAGAGTTATGGGAAACTTTTTCTATTTGCCATTTTCCGTGAATACACCCTCTTTTGCTCCAAAAAAACATGCGATTTTAGTTGTTTCATTTCATAGGTAAAGGGTGTCCACGATGAAATTGCCACACACAAAATTGATTCGCAAAATTCGAGTTTTCATCCGATTGCCATCAAATTTTCAGGGATTGAGAAATAACTATTAAACTTCATTTTACCATTTTACTCGTATTTTATTTACAGTCCATACGCAAATGCCCGCACCTTGGCCTTAACCCCGGCCATAAGATTCTGCACAACCTGTGAATCAACCGTTTTTTGCATGTAAACCCATACTTTCTTCAGTTCCTCGACTGTCTTCACTACCTTAGGTCGTTTAAGAAGGTGCTGCTTCATAATCGCCCAGTACTTCTCGATGGGGCGGAGCTCCGGAGTGTTGGGAGGGTTGAACATTTTCGGCACGAAATTGACCTTATTGTCCGCATACCACTTCAGCACGTCCTTGGAGTAGTGGCATGAGGCCAAATCTGGCCAGAAGATTGTTGGGACGTTGTGGGCCTTCAGGAGAGGAAGCAGCCGCTTCTGGAGGCACTCTTTTATGTACACCTGTCCGTTCATCGTGTCCTGGGTCACGAAAGGTGCACTACGCTTCCCGCACGTGCAGATGGCTTGCCAAACCAGGAATTTCTTCGCAAATTTGGACATCTTCTGAGTGCGGACATGCTCCGGAACGCTGAACTTATCCTTCGCCGTGAAAAACAGGTTGCCGGGGATCTGTTTGAAGTCGGCCTTCACATATGTTTCGTCCTCCATGATGCAGCATTCAACTTTCGTCAGCATGTTGAGGTACAACTTCCTGGCACGGGTTTTGGCGGATGTGTTCTGCTTCTCGTCGCGATTAGGGGCCTTTTGTACCTTGAACGTTCGAAGCCCACCCTTAGTTTTGGCCTTCTGGACAAAACTTCGGCTTAGGTGCAGCTTCTTAGCCACATCCCGAACGGAGGCGTTCGGATTTCGGTTGAAGGCCCCAACTACGCGGTTGTGATTTTTGGTGTTGTACGGAATACTTTTTCCTTCACTTCTGGGCTTCCGATCGGTGGTCAACCGTTCCTCGAACCGCTTAATCACTCGCGACACCGTGGAATTCGCGATTCCCAACGTTTTAGCGATGGAACGATGCGAGAGATCCTTGTTCTCGTGATGAATGCACAAGTTTTTATCACGCACGAGCTGTTCTTTTGACACCATTTCCGCGAGTTTTGATCACAGGACTTTAAAACTGTAAATAATGCACTATGAACTAAATCCTCCCAAATTTTCATTGAATTCTACCCAACGGTTAAAAAGTTAGAGCAATTTCATAGTGTGACAATTTCATCGTGGACACCCTTTATGTTATGATTATTTTCAAAAAATTGTTGAAGCATAGCTCTACTTCTTTCTTTTTTTTTTGTAAAAGTTTAAGACACCTTCATATATGATGCCTGTTTAAGTTAAATTTCCGACACTAAGATAATATCAGCAAAAAAAATCTAAACTTAATTCCACGAAATCAAAACATGGAATGAGATGATAAACCTGCTTTCTGTAAAATTCTCTAACTTTATGTGATACATCCATCATCAGATTCTATACAGTACCCTCAGATTCGCTATCGATGGTGTTTTTCTGTCTTCTCTTGAAATCGTTGATGTCATTTGTTTTCATTTAGTGTCAACGAGTATCCGCTTAACCAGAGCCCAGTATTTTTCAATCGGGCGAAATTCTGGACAGTTAGGCGAACTGTCTATTTTTTAAAACACGTACTTCACCTCTTGTGCTTTAGTGACAAGAGGCCAAATCAGGCCAAAAGAACAGAGCTGGAGAAATGTGGCTTCTTATGAACGGTACACATCCTTGTCGATAGTGACGATAGGGACGAAGCTTTTGATTTTTCGACCACAGCTACATATAGCCTGTCAAAGCCAATACATTTTGTGGAATCAGACACCGGAATTCTTTGTCCGGAATTAAACGACAACGGCGTTTCTTTACGTTGCAGTATAAAAAGCCAGACTCGGAATCTGTTGAATTTCTTCGAGCACATATGTTTCGTCATTATGATATATTATGGTCCATTATGGTACAAGCGTTTTTGCGAGCCACATTTTGCACAGCGAGATTGGCACTGTTCTTAATAATGACTTCCACCTTCTTTGTTCATTAGACGGAAGTAAACTTTTCGATTTGTTCCGCTTCCAACACTCCGATCCACATTCAAGCACGGGTCAAACAATTAGCAAACACTAAATACGGTACTTTTTTGTAGTTTAAGTTTTTTGGCAAGATCTCCTACTGACAACGTCAGATAATGCTGCCGTTCTTACAAAATGTGGTTGTGCACCTCCATTTTACCAAATGCAACAAGAAGGTAAAATGTTGTACTATGAAGTACAGCGGAGAGTTTCAGCTGTCATATAATTGAAACGTTTCAGTGATCCGGGAAATAATTCGAAAACTACACTGAAATAATCGTGTCCGAAATTTTCCATGGACAACAGGCTTTATTAACGAAACATCAAAATAAGCCTTACTCACCACAATCTCAGTAGAATGGGAATTTTTGTGATTGTGCTCATTGGCATTCATACCGTTACAGTTTAAACACCAAGAAATAACGTAAGGTATATTTAAAATTAATGGGAATATAATACGGAGCATCAGTTGAATCGATCCGTTTGCTTCTTGCATTTCTTTTTTGTATCTCTGGCGCTATACGATAAATTTTTATCAAATTCCATTTGGTATAAAATATGTATAATGAAAATTTAATATCAATATGAGCAACATCAAAACAATTATCAATTCAAAGGGGGCGATCCCGGCGTAGTGGTTAACATCAATACCTCTCACGCCAAAGTCACGAGTTCGAATCTCACCCCCGGACAAGTTACGAAAATACCCAAAAAGGTATTTGAGTGACTACGACGGAAGATGAACCAGCCCAGGGCTGAAAATCTCGATGATAAAGGAAAAAAAAAGAAGAAAAAAAAATTTATCAATTCAATCATGGTGAAATTATGGAAAACCTCAAGAAGTGAAGAGCGAGTGGTTCTTTTCCGGCAGATTTAAAAAAAAAATGTAAACTAAGACAAGTAGTAATAAAACACATTGTCGAACGATATCAACAATATACTGTCCGCTTTATCAAAACTACTTTGATGTTTTTTAGTATGCTTATTTTTGGGACGCGTCGTCGCTCCCGATGGATTGGATTCCCACACTCATTTCATTCCCCATTCCAAAATACATCATCATCAAATGCTGCAGGACAGGGCCACTGCACTCTGTTTTTATCGTCTGCACCCCGCTCACGTCTACACACCGCTTGCATCCGTATCCTTTTACTGACATCCGATGCACATTCGCAAAACGGCGTTCCTTACTATTCTTAGTAAATAAAAATCTTTTTTTTAAGCATCCGATCTCTTGTTGCATTCCTCCACATCGATAGATATATTGGTGCGTATATGAAAACAACACACAGGCTTGATGATCGCACACACTTCTTTCGGTCCAGTTCAGTGCCTGACCATGGCAATCGCGGTCAAACTGCCGAATGCTCGTCTGATCACGTAATCACATCCCGCAAAGCAGTGCAAAATATCGACGAGAATAGCAGGAAGAAGCAGCAACAAAAAAAAGGCATCAGAGTTCAAAACACTCTTTCGGCTCTGTCGGCGTGTCTCGAATTATCTGACCAGAATGTTTGCTTGTTTTGAAGAATTGACGCTCTTTGTGTCGAAATGTTATGCAACACGAGAGAAGATCGTCTGAAAAGATGCTTATACGAGATAAGGGATTCTTCTTGCTATCTTAATTTGCAAAATAAAACTAACCAACGTGAGAATATGCCTGCTTTATTTAATATGTACTTTTGCATCACAAAGAAGGTATCCTTTATTTGCTATCCGCTCCGGGAGGATATTACGTCAAACGGTCTAGGTCATCATCACCAAAGGGTTTCTTCTTCCTGGCAATGTGGCTGTTCTTGCGACAGTCTAGACTGGTAGACAACAATAGATGCGACGACGACGACGACGACGACGACGACTGCGAGGGTTCTTCACATCCGATTCTTCTTTATCCCTACATCGGGAGTGAAGTTTAACTAACATTCATTGGTTGACTGGCTGTTTGAAAAAAGGACGAGTTCTAACAGTGGTGGTCGTGAATATGGGGTTACCTAATTGATTATACATTCGTCCTACGTTGAATGAGAGGAATGAAAGGCAAATAGATGGGTTCCTTTCTGTAATAACTTTGGCTGACTTTCAATAACAATTACATACTTACAAAACTAATTTAATAGTCTATCCTTCATTTTTAAATATAAAGCAAAACTCTACCAAATGAGAAAACGACTCATCTTGTCCCGATATAGATGAAACTTTGCTCATGGTTTTGGTATGGAAAATCATGTTTTTTCGCTGAATCAAAAAAAAAAATTCGCTGAATCAAAAAAAAAAAGTTCTTCCAAAGGGCACATGTATTTTTATATATATAAACTTCAAAATATAATAACTCGAAAACCTTTGATAATAATGAATATGTGTCTGCGAAGATTTTGAATACTCGGCCGAAACAAACTATATACTGAAAAAAAACATGAAAATAAAATTATAAAATGGTATTGTACTTATTTTTTGAATTTCTATGACAATCCTAAGACGAAGCAATTCAAAATAAAAAAAAATAATGAAGAATAAAAAACTCGTGATTTTTGCATTTTAAGGTATTTTAACAAACAAAATAGCATGTAATAATTATGTAACATGATTTTTCCGATTATTTGAAAGTGAAATGCTTTTGGTGAGCAACTTTCCAAATGTTGCCGTTTTCATAATAATTTGAATTTTCAACCAATGAAAACGTTCTTTCGTGAGTATATATCTTCTTTGTATATTAGTCGTAATACATTATCTACAACGAACAGTTTTCCATGAAGTGCGTTAGATTTCCATTCAGTTACCTGTTGACACTGTTGAAAACAGGACGCACTGTTCTAATGCATCACACACAAAAAACTCCTATGTATCCAAATTCAGACTCCACACGGTTGTAATGGTGTACATTTCCTACCACAAAATGGACCGTGAATTTTTATGCACTCATACACTATCTGATAAAATAAAGGTTGGGTGACGTCTGATACATAAATAATAAGTGAGCATTTATATTCGGGCACATACTGTTTTGCCCAAATCTTTCACAGGTTCAGGTTTTTAGGCAGCTTGAATTTAAATGTTACTATCATTCGTACCTATTCAGGAATGCCCTTTTTTATTGGTAGCAAACACATTTCACAGCTATATCCGAATTATATAAAAGAATCTACTTGTGCTTTTAAATAGGTTGACATTCGTGGGTATCCAAAATTAATCTCCTTCTCTCGAAGTTCATCTGTCACAATTATAATCAAACCTAACAAAACTTTAAAAAAAATTCGCTTTCTAAACAATTATCTGTCAAAAGAATCAAGAACCGACCACTAGAAGCGCTGTAAAAAAAAGCAGTGCCTGCAGAATTTTATTCAAAGCTGACTAAAAGTAAATTGGTCCACCCCTCGCTTGCCTCTAGTGTTGGGAATCAAAAATCTTTGACAGTGTTTTGTTTATACTTCTATAGAAATCAACTGGTGCAAGTTTGACCAAGTAGTCGATCACGTTTAGATATAATGTCAAATGAAACTCGAACCACCGGTAAAATCTAGAGTGTTGCGGTTCCAAACTGGCTGAAGCGCTTAAGATGCCGAAAACAATAGGTTCTCAAGTGTTCAAAACCTACAAGGAAGCCCTGAGTGTGGAAACGAATCAGCTGACGTATTGACATTGATTTGTTCTTCATGATTAGAGATACCACTTTCTGCTCCAGTTTCGGGGTGGAAGAACCGGGTTTTCTGCCTCTTTCTGGTAGCTCATCCAAAGAATAGTGTTCCCCAAACTTATTAATGATGGTTTTAACACTCGCATGATGAATTCCAAACCGCTTCGCCAATTTTCGCATAGTAATACCCTTCTCACTTAGCCAAGTGTCCAGAACCTTAATTTTCACTTCCTTTTCAATACGCGACATTTTGAAAACGCAGAATTTGAACCGCACAAACAAGTAAACAAAGGAAAGCTGACAGTCAAACGCACAGCATGCAGTGTTCAGAGCATAAAAAACCATCACAAAAACATGTGTACAACGCAAATGTATGTGGATAGCTTATATTCGATACACTCCTTAATTGACAAAATCATTTTGGCATCATACTGATCCATTTATTTTGAAGTTGTTGAATCTTCATTCGTCCATTTATAGTTAAACAGTACACTGGGATTTAAGATTTCTGCAACTTTTCAGTCAACATTGCTGCACTGGATAAGCTAGATGAATTATCTTCCAGATCTCCAAATGTATTCAATGAATGGATGAGAAGCCAGTAGTATATTTTTCAAATGGCGTATCCAATACAAAAACTAAGCAATAAGAACTATATAGTAAGAGTTACAATGCTTTAATATTGACCGATAGATCATGTGTCAAATATATTAAAGTGTTTTAAAATAAATTCATCTTAATTTGTTTTGTGACTTTTCTTTTTTTTTTGAGAAATGTGAATAAAGGGTTTCCACAGTTAAATTGCATTACTATAAACTCAATCGAGTCTCTCAACCGATTGTCGTGAATTATTCAGGGAATAAAAAGCAATGTATAATCTTGGTTTGGGTATTTTTATTTGACTGTATTTCTTTACCAAATAAAAAAGCCCGAACTTTCTTCTTAAAACCACGCATAAAAGTTTCTACATCGCTTGAACCGACATTTTTTTCCTTCGACTCAATTTTCGAAACTACGACACATTTCACAATGAAACTTACGCAGTGTAAACAGGTCATTTCACCCAAAATTTTGTTGAAATCAACCCAAAGGTCAAAATGTTACAGCTTATTGAAAGTGGTGCAATTTAACTATGGACACCCTTTAAACAATACGAAATGTTTGAGGAAATAATAAAAACAGACATCAAAAATAAACATTACATTAGGTGATGAACCAGCCCGGGAAGCTGAAAATCATCATAATAAAGACATCATAATAAAAATACAGATGGATCCGTTTGAAAGTTTCGTCTTTAGAGAACTAGTTTTTTTTTATATTTCGTGGATCAAAGCTACAGAAGCTTATTTACTTCAGGAGCTGCAATAGAAAATGTAATGAACCGCTGAATATTGGGCTAAATCAAGGGACATAAGCCTTTAAAGTTAAATCTAAATAATTATAAAACTCTAGGATGCAGAAAAAATTTTCATTCGAGACCAACCTTAAGAGTATTTTTTAAATGGCAAATACTTGCATGATGTAACGTGTGAGGATGGTTTTATGTAATTTCGATTTGTCCTTATGATCGGTTTTCATACCTCGACTTTGTCATTAAATTAATACGATGCAAACTTTCGTGGAGTTGTGTATATCGTGTTTGATTCAGCTTAAATTTATCATTCTCTGTCCTCCACTGTAACGAGACTGAAGAAAAATAAAACCAATAAAAACACATTCCAGTTTACGTTGCCCCAACCGGAAACACGTAATAACGAGGAAGCACCAGTGGAAGAAGACAATTAGAACACAGACGATAAAGGATTTGGACAAAGAGAAGAACACATGGATCCCCTGAATAACGCGGTGGGTGGCGCTATCCATCCATCGCTATTTTTCGGATGTTGTCTAACCAATTATATTATTTTCATTCAGTAAATAGGCCTGACTATTTTTAATTTCCGCTTAATTGATCAAAGGGCGGCAGTGTTTGAAAGGCTTCCTCCATCGTACTATTAGAAGTATACCTGTAATTAAGATACGCGTATTTTGGCAACGCAGACGCACATGCTGCGATTTATTTTGTTGTCGCTCTTTCACCGCTCGGTTTCGACAACGACGACGTAAATATTGCGTACCAGCATCATGAAAAGAATGTTAAGAATTACGTTTTGGACAAAACTGTATCGCAAGAACTTGATGTGGTGCACAAATTGCTTTCATATGCTACAGGAATCTCCCACTTAGAGCGGTGGGCGATTCCGTCCTACTTTTATTGGTATGCATTTCGCAGCTCTGAACATGTCCTAGATAAACGTTCATAAATTGAGCATGAAGTTTGATAATTTGTCTTAAGGCTACCGAGCTACCAACCAGCACAAGCTATTCGGATGATTCCTGTAATAGGTTTGTGTGTGCACCAGGAGGCATGCGATTGCAAAATATAGAGAAAAAGAACGTTCATAAGAGCGCAAAGCCTGGACGACACGACGAGTTCAGTGATCGGCCATGTTTGACCTTGAGGATGTATGCAAAATGCTCTGAACTGACTGCTGCTTGATGCGAGATACAAATAAGCCGATTGAATACTTCTATGCGGAATGGAAGCAGAAAGGGGAAGTTCCAGACATCAGGACTGTGTAGTTAGTTTTGTTGTTTTGCCGGTTCAGTATGATTCAGCGAGACAGGTGAGGAAAATGACGAACCCAGCAAGGAGTGCGAATTTTTGACGATCGTACGCAGCCGTACAAAGGTTGTAGTAGCGGTAGATGAGGTGGGGTCTGGCGCGAAGGAGACAATAACATTTGATGGGGACGCAAGATACCTTTTATATTCGAAAACGGAACCGGCCGTCGTTGGCGTCGTCATCATCGAAACAAGCTCGGGGTGCGCTAATTTAGAACGTAATAAAAAAGAAAAAAGATTCAAGAGGACGATGGCATAAGAACGGTGATGTCTGATGGCATTTAGGGCGATTCACTGGCGGCGTGCGCGCAATGAACGACCGATTTATTATTCAATCTGCACACAAAGCGTACGGTGATATTTGAAGCGGCTCTTGCTTTGATATCGTTTGCTTACTGCTGGTACAGGTATTGAAGGGTTCTGAGATTATTTGTAATACTGAATTAAACTTAAATTTTAAACATAATATCCCAAACTTTATTTCTGCTCCTGTTTCGAAAAACTAGCCATTATTTTTTACGGATATTCTTCTATGACTATACATTGCAGAATCGAATATATATGTGTAAATATTACAAAACTATTTGATATCATTTCAAAACTGTTCAATTCAGCCAATTCCAAAAATCTCGACAATTTTTAAATGTTTTAACAGGTTTGTAAATCCCTACAAAATCAAAACTAAACATCAACTGGTGCGGTTAAAATCGTACATAATGTGTCATTTTAGTATCGTACCTCGTCAAATTGCACGAATATGACCAACACTTTGTGAGCCTATAAGACATATTTTTGCATTCGCTACGATTTATTTGCTTGCATTGATGTTTGTGGTCGTAGCAAGTAACCCTTGCAAAGGAAAATAACAAGCTGATATCATATAAGTAACAAGTTCTGTTATCCCAGTTATCGTTTTGATTTCCGCTGATATCGCATAACAAATTTAGTTATCACCATAGGCAAATTTTGTTGTCATATGTTATCGTTTTGAACACACTATTTTTTATGAACGTTATAAGTTGAATTGTAAAACTTTAAATATTTCCATCATATTTGATCAAGACATTTTTCTTTTATTCAAAATATTTTTTCAGTTATCAGCATGACAATTTGATTTCAAATTGATAACATAATTTGTTACTATTTCAAAGAATTTGCTTACAATACAGGATTTGTTATCAATTTGTTCTCAGTGATAACAAAATAAGTTATTATTATGATATTCAATGAGTATTTTTTTGTTATTCATTCTGTTATTTTGGCTGTTTATTCAGCCTGAATGATAACATATCCAGTGATCAAAAAATTATAACCTGGTATTAGAACTTGTTATCAATTTGGTATAATCCTTTGCTCGGGAAAGGTTAGTACTGGTGATTTGAGGTTATTTTTTTTCCTTCAAACAATTGATGTATCGGAATTAATCAAAGGTGCTTAAGTATTTTGTAAAGTTAATCTGTCATTAATCTGTTCATTTATTTTTTCTCATTTTTTTCTTCTCTGTCATTGCAAACGGACTTAATAATATTGAAGTACCATTGATCCAAAAACTTGCAAAATCCCTCGAATGGTTTTATCTGTGAATCGGATCAGATGGGTACGATATAGATAAACAATGGTCATATTGAAACATTTTCCGTTGACTAAACCAAAGACTTAAAGGCTAGAAATTTAACTGATTGGTTTAACGTTTGCATTAAAAAAAATGGACTTTGTTCGGATAGTCATAAAAAAAGCTAAGACAGAAAATTGCATTTGATACATTTCCCATGGAAGGAAATTATTTAAGCTTAATTGCAAAAAAAATCTACGACCTTGCGAACGGCATTCCAGCAGTTAACCGGAACATTCGCCATGACGGATGAAAACATGCGTGTAGGCATGTATTTGAGTTCTTTCTTCGTTTTATTTATCAATTTCTCCTCAGTTTTCATGACAACATTGTTGGAGTAGATCATGCGCTTCAGGTTGGCCCAGAAATTTTCAATGGGACGCAGCTGGGGAACGTTGGTTCGCCAACTTGGGATATTCAGGCGCTCCACTTCCTCCAACGATCGCTTCGAGTAGTAAGCCGACGCCAGATCGGGCCAAAACACTGCGTCTTTGCCCTTATGGTATTTCTTGATGTACGACGCAACTTCCGGCAGGCATTTCGTACTATAAATTTCCCCCTTCATGGCCAGACCGGAGCAAAAGAAGAGCGGCTTCAATACCCCCTTCTCGCTAAATGCCAGCCACAGCAGCACCTTCCTGGGGAACTTGGTGTGTGAAATGAACTTCACCTCGGAGCTCACCTCCTTTGTGGGGGAAGTAAAATACGAAGTACCCTGTCAGTCGTTGCCATCCGGAGTGAGATAGGTCTCGTCGTCCATCACCACCGTCATGTCCCGATTTGCCGGGAAAATCGAGTTGACCATCTTATTCAGCCGCTGCAGTCATTGCCTGCAGCTCCGAAACCAGTGGACGCTTCCTGATTTGTATATTCAAGTTCGCCAGATACTTTTTCACTGTTTGGCCGGTTGAACCGGTCTCCCGGAGCTCCTTTGGAGCTTCTTGTCGATTAGGGTCGTCGGCCGTCCGGAGTCGGGCTTTCTTTCGATGCTCTGATTGTTGTCTAATAGTGCCAAGATGTTGTAGATGCCGGAATGGGCGTATCCGATGTCCTCAAAGTGCTGCACGATGTCCGTTTTCGACGCGGTGGGATGCCTTTCTTTGAACGCGCACACTTCTGAACGGAATTGTTTCACTGTTTTTGTCATCACGGTTAGAGTTCGACTGATAGAGCTGTCAAATTTTGTCTGCTGACTCATGCGTTGCCATGATTGATGCTGCATGGGTAATTTTGTCAGTGCGGGTGAAGGTAAACGCATGACTAGTCGGCAAATTTTGTTATCTTTTTTAAATGCGAACGATATTACACAGTTTGAAAGAAACTTACATTTTTTGCGTTATCTAATGCAGATATATGAAATGCAAGGTTTGGCGTAAATCCATGAGGTATTTCTTGTAAAGTAATGCTGGGGGACGGCTTCTGTGTAGTGGTTAGTCCTGGTGCGTGTGAGCTTTTTAGTGGAATACCTGTAACTAGCAAATGCGATGAAAGATAAGTAATTTCCATTTAATTATAAATAGCTTTATTGCTTATCTTGAATGACTTCACCACCCGGGACACCGTCGACCGAAGGAATCCCATGTGTTTTCCGATCCATCTCTGGGACGCAATTGGATTCTCCACGACGACGCACGTAATTTCGTTGATGTGTTCGGCATATTTACTTTTGTTATGATTGATTTGTTCTTGATTCTGATTCCGAAATTGAATGCTGTATAAATACTCGACATATTGTGATAAAATTTTGCCAACGTAAACATAGAGTGTAATGGTCAGTTTTAGTCACACGCCAAAAAGTTTTAAGCTAATTATTGTATCTAAATTTTTTCGAGTACAACCTTTAATTCAGAAACTGAATCAAGATGTCGTACACACTTAGAAATTTAACAGAACATTCAACAGCTGAACTTTCCGTTATCTGATTTACCGGTGAAATTTTACAGTTATCTATAAAAAGTTATCGGAATTTGTAAAATTGTACCGAAATCCATTAAATCGGATAACCGAACGTTCAGCTGTTGAAAGTTCGGTAAAAAATTACCGAATACTTTTAAATTTTCTAAGTGTGTAGCATTGTGGAGATACAATTTGTTTCGTCCTTATGCATGGTCACTTAACGCAAAATTGGGTAACACAATATCTATTTAGTAGGAATTCTTAAAGGGTGTCCACGATGAAATTGCCACACTATGAAATTGCTCTTACTTTTTAACCGTTGGGTAGAATTTAATGAAAATTTGGGAGGATTTAGTTCATAGTGCATTATTTACATCCTGCAAGTCCTGTGATCAAAACTCGCGGAAATGGAGTCGAAAGAACAGCTCGTGCGTGATAAAAACTTGCGCATTCATCACGAGAACAAGGATCTCTCGCATCGTTCCATCGCTAAAACGTTGGGAATCGCGAATTCCACGGTGTCGCGAGTGATTAAGCGGTTCGAGGAACGGTTGACCACCGATCGGAAGCCCAGAAGTGAAGGAAAAAGTATTCCGTACAACACCAAAAATCACAACCGCGTAGTTGGGGCCTTCAACCGAAATCCGAACGCCTCCGTTCGGGATGTGGCTAAGAAGCTGCACCTAAGCCGAAGTTTTGTCCAGAAGGCCAAAACTAAGGGTGGGCTTCGAACGTTCAAGGTACAAAAGGCCCCTAATCGCGACGAGAAGCAGAACACATCCGCCAAAACCCGTGCCAGGAAGTTGTACCTCAACATGCTGACGAAAGTTGAATGCTGCATCATGGACGACGAAACATATGTGAAGGCCGACTTCAAACAGATCCCCGGCAACCTGTTTTTCACGGCGAAGGATAAGTTCAGCGTTCCGGAGCATGTCCGCACTCAGAAGATGTCCAAATTTGCGAAGAAATTCCTGGTTTGGCAAGCCATCTGCACGTGCGGGAAGCGGAGTGCACCTTTCGTGACCCAGACACGATGAACGGACAGGTGTACATAAAGAGTGCCTCCAGAAGCGGCTGCTTCCTCTCCTGAAGGCCCACAACGTCCCAACAATCTTCTGGCCGGATTTGGCCTCATGCCACTACTCCAAGGACGTGCTGAAGTGGTATGCGGACAATAAGGTCAATTTCGTGCCGAAAATGTTCAACCCTCCCAACACTCCGGAGCTCCGCCCCATCGAGAAGTACTGGGCGATTATGAAGCAGCACCTTCTTAAACGACCTAAGGTAGTGAAGACAGTCGAGGAACTGAAGAAAGTATGGGTTTACATGCAAAAAACGGTTGATTCACAGGTTGTGCAGAATCTTATGGCCGGGGTTAAGGCCAAGGTGCGGGCATTTGCGTATGGACTGTAAATAAAATACGAGTAAAATGGTAAAATGAAGTTTAATAGTTATTTCTCAATCCCTGAAAATTTGATGGCAATCGGATGAAAACTCGAATTTTGCGAATCAATTTTGTGTGTGGCAATTTCATCGTGGACACCCTTTATGTATTGGAAGTTAGTAGGAACTCTTATGGAACGGCCGATATGTGAATATGATCCAGGAGTTCTGAAGTAGTTTAATTGTAATCTATCTTGTGAAATAAAATGTTTAGTGCAGATATAGCTAAAAATTGAGTGGTTCAAGAAATAATTAAACTCATTTTCACAAACATTGTTACGTACAATAAACCTAAATGATGAGACAAATTTGCATCCTTAAGGAAGCCTAATATGGTGTTAAGAGACCGACATTCCATCCATATGCATAAAAAGTTTCCCTCTTTAGAAAGTAACTTGTTGAACTTTTCGTGGTTCAGAACAGCAAACGTCTCGTCAAACTTAGCTTATCCAAAGTTTGATTCGTTGAATATGGTTTCCAGCTCAATTACTTTATGAGTCATGATATTAGGCTCAAGGGCGACATACCCTATCAGAGCTGAATCATATCGTTGGAATGTCTGAGTCAAGAATCTTACACCAGCTACAACGATCCTCACTAGGTAGAGCTCTTAAAAGTTAAAAGAGCTACTTTCCAGGGAAAAAGTCTTCTTTATTGTTATTATTACTCCGGTACATACCTATAGCACATGCTCCCGCCGCTGCCAGACATAGGATTCAACCGGCAGAGCCAATGCCAAATGTGCGGCAATTCCACAGGAGCGTGTCCCTCAGTCGAAATTAATGAAGCGAACGAGTCTTAAGGTGATGTGCGTTGCTGCACTTGTGTATTTGTGTGCAATTTAGTACATAGAAGGCAAAACATGGTCAACAAACAGACGGCTGATGAACGAACGGGGAGGTGTGCTTTCCTCCCAAGAAGCAAAAAACTGCTAAGAGTTCATGGATCTTTGCAAGATTATAAAATGGATTAGGGAACTTGGTCCGCTTGAATGATAACATTTGTTTTGACTTCTTTTGTGTCCTTGACTTGTTTGGATAAGAGGATATAAAACATAACCAAAACATGGATTTTGATTCGCGTATAGATATTTATACTTTACGACGTTTACATTTTAAGTTAAGCAATTAAAAAGAAGAACACATGAAATGTAAACCCCAGAAGACGAAACTGGCGAGACGCAATTCATAAAGAAACATCATAAAAGATCTCGGTCGCATTCGTTCCTTCGCCATTGGATTTTCATTCTCGTTCACATTATTCTGGTTCGACCAAATTTACAGTTCTTTGTGTTCCCTTGCTGTCGGTGTAATCTGAACCAGTTGACAATTTCTTTGCATTAGGGGCTCTTGGCGGTGCTTTTCGAGACATGTCGCGACACCCCATTGAATTTATGTTGTTCATGTGCACTGGTATTACATCATTCGATGTTGCTAACGAAGTTTTTACTGTTTGTGCATAGAAGAGTATTCAATACATGGCTACCAGCCCATCAGGGTGTAATAGAATCTTATATCCTCACACTTAAAAATTACTTATTTCACAGCCCCCGTAACACAGCGTTATACAAGTCTTAACCGTGGACTACAAAACCCTAGTAAAACTACCCAAGGAACATTTACAAAACCATCCAGCTTTATTAAGTTTTATTAAAGTTTTATGAAAGCCACTGGAAATCAATTTGGTTTAATTATGGTACTAAGAAGTGCCACTAGGTTTCAAGTTTTAGTAAGGTTTATGAGAACCTACACAGCTTCTTTACAGCGATCTTAAAACCTTGTCTTCTAAAGTTCCTTTTACTCTTATCAAAGGTTTTATTTTGACTTTATGAACTCGTAAAATGCTGTTTTGAAATGCCGTTTTAGGACTCATTCAAATTATCTTATTATGGTCAGTTGAAAAAGCCTTTTAAAACCATTTTGCCTCCAGTAAATGCATTAAATGGCAAATCGGCATTGAGAAAAGTCACCAAATGACCAAATGGTTTTATAGTAGCCATTACGAAGATAAATTGGCTTTTTGCCAAAACAGTGATTTTTTTTCCAATCGCCATATTGAAATACATGAAATAACTCAAATATCGAAAAATAAATACACCAAATTTTAAATGTAATTCATACGAACTGCAGATCAGAGACCTATTTTGGCATTCTTTTAGATGACCTTATATAATTCCATCAATTTTCAGGAAATTCCTGATTAATTTATCAAATATATTTATTTTAATTTTTTTTTTGTAGATTTAAACTCGCATTATTACCGAGGCGCATCAATTTTCGGCTCTTATGGTACCAATATTCACCACAAAATTAAATGTGCATATGATTTGGAGCATGATACGCTGTGAAAAAACTCCATTTGTTTGGATATTCTGCTACCATTTGTTTTGGATATTCTGCTATCAAACAAAATTTTCCGCAATGCTAAAACTTTTTTTTTCAAGATATTATTTACTGCTTAATGAATCAGAACAGCAGAGAATCGAACAAAGCAGAACAACAAAAACCATCCACGATATCACCGTGAAGTTTGACAGCAGTGGCCATTTGGCCCTATGCTGGTTCTGATGGCTGCCAATAGGTTTTATAATGGTTCTCAAGTGGTCAAAACATCTTTTACTAGAACATTTTCAAAATCTCTATGGTCTTGTAAAGGTTTTATAGATTTGTTCTCACAACCGTCTAAAGAGTGGGCCACTTTGAACACATTTCGGCTTTGAAGATGCATAGAGGAGGTGTTGGTGGACGAAACAGTTTTAAATGTAGTTTTATCAACAAAGCCGGGAAGAGTGCTGTTCGGCTGGAATAAAACTAAAATTGTTATTTGGGTAAAGTTATTACTTAGCAGGTGAGAAAAGTATTTCAGCTTTGACAAGCGGCTCAATTGACTGGAGATCAGCTTGAAAGAAAACTTTCAACGAAAATAACGTTTAATTAAACTTCATAACATGAAAAAAAATCTTTCTTTCAGTCGAGTTATTCGTACGAGACACTGAAGAAGTCTGCACATTGTAGACGAAACACGTGTATCTGTCAAGATTACCAAAGGTAGTTGGAATTAATTGGAAAATACTCATTTTTCTTCTCATTTCTTAAAGGTATTCCACTAAACAGCTCAAACTCTCTAAGATCCATGAAAAAAATGTTTTTCGAAGACTACTAAAATTTAAATGAGCTTTGCAAAGTAGACATCTATCCAAAAGCTGCAATAAGAGTCTAACTGGTATTGATTCTAATGTTTCAGTTGACACTCCTGTGGTAAGTAGAAAGAGTACAATCACACTGCAGAGAGAACAGCTCAGGTTTATCGATGAAACAAGGGGTTTATATGGCAAGCTCCAGACGACGGTGGAGTTTTAAATATCATAGCCAGATACCCGAGCAGAGTTTTATACCAAATCGTCAACAAATTCTAATATAAGATTATTATTTTTTGAATACTAAATAGTGTTTCATTCAGGCTGAAAAAAAAAACAGTCAAAATAACAGAAGTCTTAACAATCGTTTGATATCTCAATATTACCTTAATTTATTATCAACGCGTCGATCTCGACAACAAATTCTGTTGTGAGCAAATTTATTGAAATACATTGAAGTTATGGTACCAAATACTGAATACTGTATTAATACTTCTGGCGAAAAACAGCTTCAAAACATGTCCTCATTTCCTTTACTGGAGGGACACAATTCGATGTATAATGACTGCTTATCTGAAAATAACAAGGTAAACGTCAAATGCTGCATGAAATAATGAAAAAGCAATCCATTATCATCAAAATGCATTTGAATCTACAAATCCTAGTTCAAGCAATTACTGTGTTAGCGATTTTCAATGCTGTATACCGTTTCTTTTTCCCAACGATCACATACATTTTACGGAAACCAAACCAGGACGTATCGGACACCGTAGAGGAACAAAACTTACATAATTATTATCAGTGCATCCAACCCAATGTGCACGTGTCACTTATATTTTCATCCCCCCACTTCATACGAGAATTCCACACGCTCACGTTCTGAATCACGTGGCTGGGTAACGCCTGTATTGACTTTGCCCTCGTCGTCGTCGTCGTCGTTGTCAACAAGCGATGATGGCGGGATAAAGCAGTTATTGTTGTTTACGCGATGTTACACAACAACCGAACGGAAAAATGCAACCTATGGAATTCGCATCGGGAGGCTCGTGTACGATATGGCGCAGAGTGGATTTCCGAGAAGTTGGACGTAGGCAAAAACCATGTACAATTGATCGCAAACAACGTGACCCCACTAAGTTACATGCCTGAAGATTGTATAACCAAAAAAATATATTCTTGCGGAATGAAATTACTCCTTTGAGAAGAACTTATTGCTTGTGAAAATGATTAACTGTAACATTTTGTATCCTGAAGTCATAGGAATGCAGAATGAAACGATTTTTCTTGTATACATTATGCGGCATTCCAAGGAGGCACACAGATCCGTCCTGGTCGATCATATCTGATTAGGCATTTTTGCACAGGAATTTAATTTAATCCAAACCACATTTGCATTATAAGTCACGACCAACTTTCTAAAAGGGTCTGTTTAAAAGGTAATTTTGAGTTTAAATAATAATTCTACGACAGCGGTTCGTTTAATCAAAATGGTGATTTCAGCAAAGGTTTTGGTTACTTTGAGGCGGTTCTTAAAAAAAATGTGAAATCAATAACTAACATAAAAAATAGAAATTCTTTCGAAAAAATGAAACATCTTAAAATAATCACGCTCAAATATTTCTTTTATTTTTCAAGGATTAAAGTGTATAATGCCTGTTTTCAACCAAAGCAATTGATAATGGCAAAAAAAGTTGATAAAAAATTATAGCTTTTCAAAATTATTCGTTTTTTTTACAGTGTATATTATTTCGAAAACCGCATGCCAATGCCAACAATTAATGTAATGTTAAAAAGGGGTAAGAGGGGACTATCCAAGCGTATTTGGGCTTATTCTACAGGTGAAAAAATGCTAGGGACAAGCAAACTAGTCTATTAGTCGTTATATTTAGTTTAACTATTGTTTACATGCCACAAACACATGCTCAACCTCATTGAACAAAAACATGTTTTAAAAAATTATTCATATAAGTTAAACAGTATTCGATTGATTGATTGATATTTCACTCAAAGTTGAATGATATTTTACACAAATGTTGAAAGTTTGTATTTCTATTTATATTAAATAAAATATCAAAATCATCTGTATCTCAATAACGGATTGACGTACAAATATGTTTAATACATCAACACAGAGGTAGTTCACTGTACTTTAAGGAAAAAACATCAATATAAATCATTTTTCTTTTTTTTTTTTTCTAAAAAAAATCGCACTTTCTTCTTTGTTCCTCCATCAAACGCTGCACACCTCCGGAGTTAACTTCCTTGGCACATTTGTTCCACATTTTGGTCATTTGGTTTCCACTTTTCTTAAGCTTCCGCTTCATCATTACCCAAAATCGCTCGATGGGCTGGAACTGCGGGCAGTTAGGTGGATTTATGTTTTTATCGATGAAATCTTCGCTATTATCGCGGTACCACTGGATTACTTCCCGGCTGTAGTTGCACCCAAAATAAAAAAGCAAGATTGTAATGCAATTTCGCATGATTTTGTTTAATTTCTCGTAATGGATCGTAACTTGGAAAAAAAATGCAACATTGGTCGTGGGCAAAAAAGCAACACATCAATTCGCTTCGAAAAATTCAATGTGTGCGTGAGGTTATGCAGCGTATTAGTAGTTCAGATTGAAGCCATAAAATTCAATGGCTCACAAAAATAACGATATCAATTCGTAACCGAGAATTTGAATTTTTGAACCGTGGCCGCCAGCGTGACGAATGCAGATCGTAACCATTCAGCCGCTTGAACAAGCTGAGATACTTGGAATAAAAGCCCTACAGTTGCTTCGATTGTCAAGGCAATAAGTGTTAATGTCACTCGCACACTCCTACATGGCATCGTTTATTTCATAAAACGCACGGTGAACTTGATGAGAGGGAAATGGGAGTGTGATGACGAGTGTGTGATGAAAATAAAAATAGAACACTTGACAGTGGAGTAGCAACAGTGGCTAATAGTGTTGCGGCATTCTGTGGTTTTGTCTCACCCTCATTGTAAAATTGTTGACGATTGAACGAAGACTCAACGGTTGCTTTGACTGTCGAGGCAGTAAGCACACAGCTATAAATTTGTTTGGAGGAATCTGTCTGCTACCATTCACTTACACACACTTGCGTGGCTTTGTATAAAACCATAAAATGCTTTGTGGATCATGATGGGCAAAATTGCCGTTTCTGAATCATGCGGATTTCTCAAGATATGATTGCAAAAACTGCAATTGCATTTTTTGTCACAATTTCAACTTTTGGGTGTGCAACTCGCCAAATCTGACCAAAACTTCACGGGACCTTTTGGGCTTTAATGAAAGGTAGTACGCGGTTTTTGAGGCATTCTTCCTTGTTCAGCCTCGGGTCCATCGTCTTATTCGTCACAAACACTTTGGTCTTTGCTCCGCAGCGGCATATCCCTTGCCAAATCATCAGTTTTTTGGCCAATTTGTCCATAAAAGCAAACTTAAACATCGCAGGAACATCTCCTTGTGCCGTCGCCATGTAGAATTTTTAGCCAGTAAGTTGTCCGAAATCCATTTTGAAGTAGGTTTCATCGTCGATGAGCAGGATCCTTGGTTCTTCGTCAAAACCTGCTGGTAAAATTTCCGAGGTCGAGTTTTGTTGACGAAACTGTGCTTCAAAGTACTATTTGGTTGCATGCTGGCTCGATGAGAACGATATCCTGCTCGTTAACTTTAGCTCTAATACTGATGTATATAAACATAAATACTTGACTCTGTTATGTTAATTCATTTGAGGCTGTAAAAACTGAAGGAATTAAAAAAAAATGCAATCATTATATGTTTTTCTGGCCAAATAATCCAAAGAATTTGCAAGTTTGCAATGTGTGTGGAATATCTTAATTCCAAAATATATATATAATTAGTTTAAATTGATTATTTTTTTATGTTTCATTTGTTCATAAACTAGTATTAGATAAATCAACAACGTGTCTTGCTGATTGTTATGCTTCTAATTTGCCTTTATTGCCTATTCAATGAGCTAGAAAGTATTGAAATTACCTGTAAAAATTTCTCAAAGCTAATCAAAACGATCGCCTGGTTACCAAGCGTAGCCATGACACACATGGGCACCTATTGGCACTCATCGCTTAGAGGCACACTAAGAAAAAGGGGAACATAGGATATTGTGCTAAGCGACTCAACTTTGAGGGTTATATAACGCAAAACTTAAATGTTTCTTTCAAACCGTGTTGATATCATAAACTATTCGAACAATTCTTTTGTTATTTGCTTAATTTTAATCACTAACAAATGTGAAAAAACATGAGTTATTTCCATTTTATTCAAACTATCTTTATTTTTTATCTTGTGAGATACGCGTAATTCATCTACAATGTGCAGACTTCTTCTGTGTCGTGTACTAATACTCGACTATTAGTACAAAGGAAATAACTAATCTTTATTCTCATTTTCTAGTGATTTAAATTAAGCAACGAACAAGAATTTTTTTCGAATAGTTTATGATATCAGCTCAGTTTGAAAGAAACCTTTATTTTTTTGCGTTATATAACGATCAAGGGTGAGTCGCTTAGCATAATATCCTATGTTCCCCTTATTCTAAGTGTGCCTCTAAGCGTTACGATGAGTGCCAATAAGTGCCCTCATGTGCCATAGCTACGCCTGGCAACCAAGCGATGGTTTTGTTTAGCTTTGCCAAATTTTTCCAGGTGATTTGTGTCTCGGTCAAGGTTTTTGTTGTGGAAACCGCGTTTTTGATATTCTTATGTCAAAACATCGAATTTCAGTGATAAAGAATAAAATTTTGTGATTTTCGAAACGGCAGGATGGGTAAATGTGAGAATCTTGGCTAAAAGTTGACACTTTGAGACAACCAACTGTTTTAAGCTTATCGATGGTACTTATAGATACATTCCGCAGCTCTTTCGAACACTTTATTGTCTCGAATGGCTGAACACATCTCATAGTAAATGTCCTTTTATTTGTGATGTATTGAATGGCACAATTCTCACTTTTAACTTCTTACTAACTGTGTGTGTGTTTGCAATCAATCTCCCACTGACCGGCAGTGCTTTTATGGAAGAAACTTGACTGCATTTCTTCAGTAATTTATATGTAATCACTATGTGCAAACATTTTTAGCCCTGGAGATTGAAGGTGACAGCTCTATTGAAAATCCAACGACCCATTTCAAGAATGCCTGTTCCTACACGTACATTCTGAGGTCATCTTCATGTACAATAAGCCCCGCATGAAAATCTTCGCATATCAAATGGATATGTAAAGAGTTTTCTCACTTCCAGAATCAAAAATGGACATTCTTGATCCTGGCGTGTATATAGTTAGTTTATATTTTTGATAATATGAAACGACCTCACCAATGTTCCTTTTCTGCTGTTGGAATGTTCTTCGGGATGTGGGAGCGGGGCACTAAAAAACAAAAACTGGGGAAAAAACTACCGACGCACAATCTATCTACAAAAACACGACCATAACACACTAAGAGAGGTATTCCATTCACAACGTCCTACGCAAATTACTCGAAAAACAATAATTTCACCATTTAATTTAGTTGAAAAAAAGAATATTTTTAATTTTATTTCCGCGAAAATAACGCAGCAAAAGCAAAACACGTCATTTTCAAAGCACGGCTTGCTGCGATCGCTCACTTTTAACTTCTTACTAACTGTATGAAAATTGGAAAAATCCACCGTATCAACATGCAACAATAAGAGTGGCCAGTACCCGTGCAGGAGACAACAACACTTGGTATTAAAGAGCTCAAATTAAGAGGTAAAATTCCTAAACGAAATACCTCTCGAATAACTAAACTTGTTATGTCGGATACCTGAAATACTAGAGATACTATTTTGGACATTTGCATGAACATTGTGGCAACAATTGCATGGTATTATCCTCTGGTAATTTATCTCTTAATCTGAGCTCTTAAATACCATCATCAAGTTATCAAGATCAAAATTAGGTATTTATATGTTGTTGTCTCCAAAACTACAACATACTAATGTGTTTTTGACGTAGGACTACGTCTTTGCTTTCAATACAGGGGTACACGTTGCGAGTGCGAGAATTTGGAGCACCATGAAATATGCATAGCTCTTAAATGTTAATAACTAATTCGTTTCATGATCGATTTTCAAAATCTTTGCACCAATATATCTAAAATGTTTCTAATATTAAAATATATTGATTTTTAACATTAAATTATTGAAAATTATGTTAATACACGGTGATGTCTTATATTATTGATTTTTCAGAGTAAATGTCCCAAATACACAGTAAAGGGTGTACGGAATTAAATTGCGACACACACAAATATTCGGCAAAATTCGCCCGATCAACCAATCAACTTCAAACATTCAGGGAGTAAAATAAAACGTGTTATGAATATTTTTTCATGTTTGTTTTCACATACATTAATTGTTATGTTATATATTCTCCGTGCGAGGAGTAACGATTATGATGTTGAAGGAGATGTTCGCTCATCACCATGAGGCACCAAGAGTGAACAACAATGTTTTTTTGGCTAGAATGAAAGATATGAAGAGAAAGTTTTGATAGTTCCGCTAGTGTGCGGCAGGCTTGGAAACATAGCAGATGTTTTAGGAAAATTGAGCGAAAAGGGCATGTGTACAGTGGTACTCGAACCAACGACATTTTTGCCTAACATCCCACTGCGGGGTAGGTTAAAGCACGGACTAAATCCGCCACTTCAACAGGCCAGATCAGCCGTCCTTTTCAAAGAGTTTGTTTGGTTGAATTTTCCTCTTGCGCTGATTGAAATGTTCATTACAGTGTCCATGCTGAACATGGCATTGCTTTAAACGCCACATCTCGGAGTAAATGACAAAGCTCTTTGAACAACCAACGAACGAAATTCTTTAACGGATAATTTGAGCCGATCTGCAACCCGTCAGATCTATAGTATAGAGAGTAGGTTTAGTTCGTCGTATGCTTTCTTGTAATTGCTGCCCGCTGTTAGCTGTCACCGTCATCAGTCTCTTATAACTATTTGTTTAATGCTGCTAATGTTCTCTTCAAACTCCACTCAGTGCTTGAAAGTGTTTCTTACGTTCTAGGTGTTTGGATAGAGTCCCAAATAATTTTGAGAAAGTCTAAGTGAAATGTCGCAAATCCGCGTCCGCCCAAGCAGCCAAGAACCGCTGCCAAGAGAAGCATCGTGCGAAGATCAATGCGCATACTTGCGTTAAGATCGCTAAAGCAATCACTCAAGCAGATGAGGCAAAATTACGTGATTTTCGGCCGATAGACATAGTAGGCATTTTTTAACAATGCTGCTCACTCACGCAAGGAAGAAGAAGAAAAACGCTAGAACGGGTAAATTATCAATGTGTATGAAGCCAAAATTGATGATCCTTTGAGTTATTAAGTAACCCAAAAGAAGGCGACGGAGGAGTACCGAAACACTAATGTTTTGCACAAGCCTTGAGTAAGTTACCGATGTTTACATTCTCATCTTGAGGGATTTCTTTCTTTGGTTCATCAAATGCAAGTCAATGCCAATTGTATAGTTATAACGTAATTTGGAAATGAAATTTATGTGAGTAGGCCATACTAGACATCTATCCTTAGATTGCAATACTTAACCTCAAGATACGTGAATAATCGGTTCTATCTCTAACTTTAGCTTTGACAAATCACGTAAAAAAATCAAAGATTGTAGTAGTTAGCCTGTCTCAACGATTGTCAAATGTAAATGTTTCTTTACTGAGCTTATAACTTGAAATATCGCTATTCATTGCTACTATTTCTGATCAGGACCAACGGACACAATACTCGACAATAGTTCTCAACATGCAGCAACTTTAGTGTTGTAAGGTATTTGGCTGTTGCACCAAGCTGATTTAAATGATCTCAAATAAATCCCGAGTATTGAACAATAACTGTCACTAGCGATATTTTTATCAACTGACACCATTACTTGTTCAAGGTTCGTCTATTATATTAGTGGACACCTGTTATTGGATTGTATCTATTTGACTTTTTACTATTCTCAAAAATATAAAGGTATATTTTGAATGTAACATATTTTATATATTAATGCTCTCTTTTAATAGATTAAATAATCCAATCTACATTTTACTATCTCATCTAAAAATTTCAACACCTGGGTAAGAAAGTTGACATGCACACTTCAAAAATGTCATGTAAATTTCTGTCACCTGAGACCGACACATGCAAGCGTCCTTTTGTACATAAGAATGAGTTGAAAGAGATGAGAAAATAAATCCCATCAAACCCATTTTTCGTAGAATTGCGTATGTGTCGGTTTCAGGAGACTATAATTATACACGAAATCTTTGTTTACGTTCCCGGACTTTACAAACATGGATCACATCTCGTGTAAAATTCATAATTTCTCAGTGTGTGTCTTTGAAAGTGCTGGGGGCTGGGTTTCAGGATGCTTATTTGCGAAACATATCTTACGTGTGCTAAAGTCGTAATGTCTTCGACATTTGCAGTGTTGTACACACATAGGGTTAGTAGAAACAAGCATACATTAATGTTAAAACTGTCAGTTACGATATGAAGTTGAGAATGCGAACCATAGCCAAGTGCCAATGTTGGCTAGGTTAAAAGTTGAGGATTGCCGCTGTGTACCACTGAACTAGCGATGCGAAGCATGTTCAGCTCAACCACACTTTGAATATCAATTATCGTGGATACTCATTAGCATGTTGTCAATCTTCCTGATATCTGGCATACTCGTCAACTCAACTATCAAAAACATTGTATTCTTCCATGTGTGAAAACATTGGCAACTCGGTATCACAGCCTCTTTATTCAGAACCAAGATGTATGATCTGATATCAAGAACAGGCTCAATGAAATACTTACAGGTTTTAGTGCGAACGTTTAGTGTATGGGAATTAGATTTGGAACTAATTTTGACCACTATTTAAACAATCAAGCGATCTAGATTGCACATTGCTTCGTATTTCTACGTCACCTTTGCACACAACCCTATTGAGCTGTACCTTGTATTGTTTTTTTTTATAAATATGATTTGCAGACCGCTTTTTTTCCGTGTAAGGTTGGGAGACAGCCATCTCTGTGAATGTAGACAAGATTACCAGGACGCTGATCAAGTAATTTGGTTTTTTTTGTTGAGCATCGTGCAGTCACATCAGAGCATTATGATTCCCTTCGGGTTCAAGGCAGACAACCTAATGTTTCGATTTGCAACATTCTAGCTGTGCGTGAATTCCAGATTCATGGAACTTATACATGTTATTTCACTTAATTAATTAACATGTTTTGGTTAGAATTTGTGTGTATGTTTTTATTGTTTTGGATTGCTCAGTTCAAAATTTGTAATTTGAAGTTCTAGATGTTAATATATTATTGTTTTATAAACTGTTTTCAAAAGTTCAAATTTAAATTAACCTCGAGACGACCGCGAGTAATCGGTTTCATACCTTTAACGTTGTTTTAAGACAAAGAAAAGTAAGAATAAACATGCAATGTTTTGATTCAAACACAATTTTAGGAGGTAAACATTGATCAAATAATACGCAAGCGACACAGGTAGAAGGGTTTTTATAAGAATTCATACATGCATGAGTATTAAAATAAAATAGTGTTTGTATGTATGGATTGGAGAAATTTTTTATTTGAGAAAAACATTTGTTGATGCATAACGGTGTGTGTCGAGTATGTTAGTATTAAATAAAAAAAAACCATTCAAATTTAATACTCCAATGGTTAAAAAGTTCATTACCCCGCAGACAAGGAATAATTTGGTATCAGTCATGACAAAGGACGTTCCGCATAAATTTATCTGAAACCGTTACACACGATAAACTAGATGCAAAATGTCTGATCTATTCCCATCGGCTAAGATGTTGCAAAACTATATGTCCTCTATATTCCGACGCATGCATTTTATTCAAATATCTCAACCATAGAATCAAGCAAAATAATAATCAACGTGCCTGGTCTTCGCGAAGCTAGGATAGCTATCTATGAATCACGTTTTGTCCGGTAAACGTGCCCCCTGAGTCTCGCTCACATTTAAATGAGACATACAAAAAGAATTTAAAAATAAGAGAATGATTTGGTTTGCGCACGGGCGCTCTTAATTACCATTTTAGGAATAAATAAATTGTGTACGATCGACGAAGGTGGCGACAGGAATCACGTGTTTGGACCCTTACAGCCACACACACTACACACCTCCGCTCGATGATGCGCTACACACTGACGGCTGAGTTGTTTGTTTGCCAGACTCTAGGTTGTAATTGCTGGTTTTGCAATTGTTCCATTAGCCGTTATAACACTAAATGGAATTACAACACGCGGCTCGTAAATGTGACGTGTGAGAAAAAAAATAGTGTGGAGCAAATAGAACCAACGGTAGCGTGGAAGAAGTTCTGATTTGAATCTGCTGCGTGCGTAGTCCGTTATGTTATCGTCTATTTTCTCTCAAATAATGCCTAACATGAGCGAGGAAAGATGATTATTTATTAATTTGACTAACATACAAGTTACTACAAAAGAGACAAACTAGTTTCCATTTGCTATTTATTAACTTAACCGACCAATGTCACCTTATTTTTCAAAGTCAATATTATCCTAGAATGCTTGGCAATATGTTTTCGTTTATGTGCCATCCCTTGCAGTACATTTGTTGTGTTGCACACAATAAGTCACAATAAAGTCGTTGTAACCAATTACGATGGTTTTGTGTTACTTGGGATGCTTTATTGCTCGACGCATAGACAAAGTTTTTTTTTTTAAACAAGCACAATATCAGGTAAGTGCATTAAGGAAACTTTCTTCGATATACTTCGATATAACTATAATCTATAGATTTTGATGCACATCAAATTAGTACTCTAAACACCACGTTGTTATCTGAAGAAAATAATAAACCTAACAAATTAAATATTGTAAAGTGCAGCATGTCAAGCAACTTGATGTCTTACAATAGTTTCTAATTAGATATATAAACTGGTGGAAAGGTTCATAGTACGTTCTAAAACGTACGTATTATCGATGTCCGTATGGTTCAAAAGTAGATCCGTGGAACCGAGGAAGAAAGAACCCACCGCGAAACATTCTTTGAGCTACTCGTATCCTTCAACAGCGAAGGAAGCCTAGAGCT
The DNA here is from genome assembly GCA_034211315.2 of Aedes japonicus. Lineage (NCBI taxonomy): Eukaryota > Metazoa > Arthropoda > Insecta > Diptera > Culicidae > Aedes > Aedes japonicus. The sequence goes on from JASCZW010001195.1 coordinate 60,853, forward strand.
GTTGACTTTCCAGTTACCAGTTTGGCATCGATGGCACGCTAAATTTTCCGTTGACAATCCACCAGCCTACTGCAAATCATATGAGAAAGCATATTCGAACTAATTTATTTATTTAGGTAAACGGGATGTATTGTTAGCCTAGCTCCTTCATTCGGCCTATGTACCAAATATGTTATTAAATTAGCGATAATCAACAAAATCATGTTGCTATTAGGATGACCGATGTAATACGAGGTAATTGAAACAATATTAATCAACTTATAGCTGTTCACTTCTGCGTAATTTTCGATTTCTTGAACTTTTGGGGCATCATGATTTCACTGGTTAAGCTGAACAGATGATCTCCCCGATCTTCAAGTGATCTAAATTTGGCTTAATTGAATCGATAAAGCAAGTAATGCAGTCTGGATGTACAGAAAATAGTTACACATTACACATGTGAATGTGTACATAGCAAGAAAATCGTAGACCCAATGTTGGGGACATATTTTTTTGTATGCTCCCAACTAACGCCTGTTGTATCAATAACGTAGTAAAAACGTTGTTATTGGTAAAATTTCAAGTGGAAATGCATCAATTTGCGATTGTTTATATTCAAGTGGCTCATCTAAACACAAACCGAAGGAACAAAATCATTGTGTAGTGAATTATAATGTTTTCATTATTGAATGGCTGATAAATCATATATGAACATCACTTAAGTGCTTCGAGGCAGTTTTACTTTAGTTTGATTTGTAAAATTGTTTGTTGGGTAAAGAGAATACAGCTGATAACGCTTTGAATCAGAAAATCAGAAAACAATCGTACATAGACAACATTTAACAACAGATCTATCGAATGAGACGCACTTGCATCCATGATTAGACCCAATTTGGTGCCTATAGACCGACATTAAATCCATATCCATCGAATGTTTCTGACTTTATAAAAAGAGTTGTGTAACTTTTAGTGAAACATGCTACCAAATGTCTTATCAAACTTATCTTTGCAAGTGTCTAAGTAGTTGAATCTCGTTTACAGCTTAAAAACTGTATGAGTTATAATAAAAAAATGTGATCGATGGTTGCATAGTAGGCTGAGTCAAGGGACACATACCCTATTTATTCCAGGATTGAGCGAATCAGCGAACAGTTGTGAGCTTTAAGGCAGTGTAGATCAATGAAACTTTTGGAGATTTAGATTAAACTCATGCTGACAATAAGCTCTAGCAACCACAGCCAATAGATACAAATTGAACGTAAGCAAAACAACCAAATCGCTGAAATTATAATTTGTAGCACGTCACCGTTGCTGTACATAATACGTAAAGTGATGTGGATTTGAGACATTACCATACAGTTTGGAACAATCACAGCTTATTTGTGACTATGACACCAGTTGACAAATTGGTTCAACACTGACTGTAGCCTTCGCAAATGCTTGTAGTCTTTGAAAATGTGCAAATCTATTTACAATATCGAAGCATTAGGATAGACAAGTTCACAACCAAATCTAAGAAGAAGCATTGCGTGGTTGAAGCAGAGAAGGAAAAGCCACGTGCACTAATTACTCCCCGGATGCACTCCCGATAAGTTGAGGATTTAGAGGAATCCAGTTTAACTGGGGCAGTTCTATTAGCAAAATAAGACCGGAACCATGTTTTAACAGCTTCAATGCACCACGACTTGTGGTCCACTTTCTCCGGATTTAAAGCCATGAAGATCGGTAGTGATGCTCAACTTCTAGCTTGCTCCAGAATTAAGAAGCTCATCATCATCTCAAACAGCTTAGATCACAATGAAGGTAGAATCAATGAACTATTGGTTGAATATTTGACATAATGGAATAACCAAAGCACGGAAAAATACTGCGCAAGGAATACCATCCGGGTCAGCTGTGAAGTTACGTTATAGTCGCTTAGCAGCATTCATAACCACAGCAGATGTTAAGGAGGATAACGAAAAGTAGTTATAGACATTTGGTACGTAGTTGAGCTTAAACGACTGCATCATCTTCATGGCGTGTATTCGTATAACGTTTTGTTTACATATCAAAAAGCCTATTTTGGTTCATTTCTTTTCAGTATCACAGTGATTTGCGAAGTGTCTTGGTCGGAGCTTGAGGTACGGAAGAAAATTCTGCACACTTGGTGAACTGAAACGGATGCAATGTACAATCTGATTGCCAAAAAAGTGCAAGTTTAAAACGAGTAATTGAAAAGTATGGTGAGCAGTACATCCTGTAGGATCTACCAAGAACTGAACAAGCCTGCATTGTCCGGTATCATGTTGCCGCTTAAACATTCTTAGCATGTGCTCCATGCCGGAATACTGCAGGAAGACGGATCGGCACAGGAATATCCAGCCAATTTTCCACAATGGCAAAAAAGAGTACGCCCTCGGCGTACAGATTACCAAATCAAGAGGTTGCAGAGCTGCTCGAGAGAACTCCATCGTAACATGGCGATAATTCGGACTGGTTGTATTCATCACACACTTATAGGCTATCTTGATCGGAGTTGAAATCTGAGAGTTTACGATCCAATTCTTCGTGCTCGTACATAATCTTCATGCCTGTTTTTATCGGGCGAGGTATACATTGCGCATAGCAATAGCCATTTTGAACGCACTACCAAAGAAACATAAACATGCTCAGCCGCAGATGTACGGCAATGAAAACTTCCCCGAAGCTCGATTTACCGCTATTCCCCGTATATCGGTTGTAACGATATGCTTTAAAGTTTTCATCAAAATGATGCATCGAGTCTCGTCTCAATCAGAACGTCATAGTTACAGTTCAGTGTTTTACAATATAGAGCGTCAAGTTAGGTCGAATCCTGCCAAACCCTCAAATGGTCACTGGGTGAGTCGAGGGTTGATGAATCATGAACGCGTATTTGACCATCAAATTCAGCTTATTACTGCGATTCGGCATAGTCTTCACCTTGAATGTTTTCATTCCTTGTGAATATTTCGAAGTATGCACAAAAGTTGACGACATTTGATTTTTCTTTATTTGAACATTTGTACATATCCTCCATAATGTTGGTTTCAGCTCCGCATCCTTCTGGTGGTTCCTCAAATAAGTTATTGTTCCACTTTCCGTCTTCCTAACTATTGTCTAATGCGTATCAAAATATTCTACAACACTTTGAACAGTGCTTGCAGGAAAACCAAGCCTTTAAACAAGTTCCCTGATCCACAGATCCAGGTTTTCGTTGTGGACGCTCACAATTGCTTTTCGAACCAAATTTTACTTCGTCTTTATCGACTAAGCACTCGTAGTATTAACAAAATTTGTAGTTTCAGAAAGAATAGACACACATTTACTACCCTAGCAAACATTTTACTGGCTTATGAGATATGCCAGAAGATAATATACATGTGTTTGGGGGTGTTCAGTATTTTTCGAGACCAAACCATATGCCATACTGCAATCAAGCGTTCTCCAGTAGACAAACGACGCTGGTCTAGCGTGCATTAAAACCAAGCAACTAAATGTTCTGATTTTTCTAGCGAATACCCTGCCACCTGTTGGTTGGTGCACCATTTAGTAGTCTATATAAACGAGTTGCCTATATTGTGAATATTTGACAGTTCTATCAGTTTGTTTACGGTAGCTATGGCGAGAACGGAGAAACAACTTCGATCTAAGGTTTCTTCATACCACCAACTCCATCCGCACCTTAAAAAAATCGGCCATAGTGGCCCACTTCGTGTCGGCCGGACATGATCGCGGAAACATCTAAAATTTTCTGGCCCTTCTAGAGAAGGGAGAGTCTTTCGAGCGGAAGACTAGTTACAGCCGTCCGACTGTTTTATGCGACCCGAGGATTCAACAGAAGCTTAAACGAAAGGCGGAAGGCAAGGTGGCAACTTCTTTCGTGCTTTGGGGCGGGAAGTTGATGCGACCGGCCAAACTGTCAAGAACTATTTGGGGAAAACGAATATCCACATGCGGAGTAGCGTCAGTCCAAGCTAGTCGTTTTGGAGAACCAAGCGGAATCCCAGAAACAACGGCTGCAAATTCGGGTCAAAGAGATATTCCCGGTGATCGTTATGGACGACGAAACGTACCTCACGTTGGACGGCAAGGACTGGTAAAAAAAAGGTTATTTCACCTTCTTGACAAAAGAAATTAGCAGCAATGTGAAGTACATAACGCACGCGTAGTTCCCGAAGGCTCACAATCAATGAAAAGGAGATTTTAAGCCTCCTCATTTTCTCACAAAAGTTGCCGCTTTGATTTAAAAGTACCACAAGGATGATGACGTGGTGTTTTAGCCGGCTCTAGCGTCGACCCACTACTCAGAGCGAGTGCTGCAGGAAATAGAGCGGTTGGAATGGTTCCCAAGTATGCTAACCCTCCCACCGTACCCCAGCTCCCTGTAATCGAGAAGTTTTGGGTCAATGGGAAGAGGAGACTATATTCAAAAAATTTAGTGGGCAAACGACGGATGATTTGATAAAGAAGGTGACCAAGGAACTGAAGAATATGCCTACAAGCTTCTTGTTTTAACCTATGACCGCCAAACCTTATGTTACCTTATGTTGACCGCCAAACCTTATGTTTTAACCTATGACCGGCCAAATGCCGTAAGGTGGCGCGGCAGGGAGTAGAAGTTTGTTTTTTTGTGAAGTTTCTAATTTCATAATGATTAAAATGCAATTTGGTTGTAAAAATATCTTTGTCCGTTCTTTTTCACCATCCATCCTAAAATAGACGCTTTTTTCAATGCATGCCATTCGTAGAACCTACTTCCAGCCCAGCCTCCAGTATAAGAACACCAGAGGATCATCGCAGCAGACAAAATCGTAAATCTAACACGGTTTGATTTATGGACGGCACTTCTCCGGCATATCGACGTCAGACGTTATCGTGGCGATAACATTGATTTGGATCAACACCTAGGGAATGGTAAAACTACAACCAAAGCTATCCATCGTTAACAACGTAAAGTATCGCCACGCACCACGGTACAATCCCGAACGACTGAAGCAACCGAATGCCTCTTCGGGCAACGATCAGACTATCGAAGCAGCGTTGCTGGATGAGAATGTGCTCGACGAAGCCTTTGAGGACTACTTTAATAATATTAAAGCAGTCATTAACGACGCCACTGAGAACGTCTAGACTGGTTCGACGAGGGGTGTGGAAGTAGTTCGCCTCCCTATGACGCACCCTGGAAACGTTAAGCTCCCCATAACGACTATACGAACTACAACGGAGGAAGCGCCATACGGTGCGGGATCCGGAAGGAAACCGTAAGCGGTCGTGACATGGGGAACAGGGACGACCCTGGGGTAGCAACCTCCAGACGTTCCAACCCCGGTCCTGGCTCTGGATTTTTCGATCGGATGAAGGACCATATGATACACGGTTCGACAGGTACCGTAAGTGGTCGGGCAGGGAGATCGCGGACGTCCCGAACCCTGTTTGGATCCAGGAGCATCTCGGTCGATACAGCGTCAGGTCGGCAAAGCTAACTACTAAAGACCTATGTAGCTAGACATAGTGGGTGTGTAAAGCGCATTAGCTCCCTCTTTGAAGTAATACCGAAAGGAGGTTCGAGGAAGGGCCGGTTCTGAAGGCACGGGTGGGTTTTTTGTGGATCGAGAAGTTGGCACCCTCATCCCAACACCCTGAGTTCTTCAGGAGTCTGTTAGCAGACTTTCTATCCCGTCTTAAAAAAAAGACCTAATAGCACGTGGAGTGGACCGTCTTAGATGTAAAAGCAACAGCAGACCTTCCTATTTAGAGGGTGTGTTTGAGAGAGAAAAACACCAAATTGAAGAAGTGGAGTGTGAGAAATGCGGCAGTTATTAGAAGCTCAACACAACTCGCAAAGGCTTTGTGTTACGAGCGAAAATGTATAGGGGTGTAGATGAGGCATTCTGACGGATGAAAATAAGCTGATTGATAAGTGGAAGCATAACTACGGCAAACACCTGAATGGTGCTGAGGACATAAGTGCAGAAAGCCAAAGAAGAGCACAAAAAACCAAGAAAGAAATTATTATGTCAGCTCGGTGGATGATTGCAACGAACCAGATCCTTAACTTATAAAGATGGGCCCGGAAAAGACCTGCCATCCGCTGCATCGGTTGATATTTCGAATCTGGGAAACCGAATAGCAGCTGGAGGATTGGAAACAAGGGATTATATGCCCCGTCTACAAGAAGGGTGCCAAGTTGGAATGTAAGAACTAACGAGCGATCACAATCCTAATGTTAGGTAACATAAAAGAGCTATCCATGGTGATCTTCCATCGTCTATCACCGACAGTCAAATCCTCCGAACATGCCGTGAATACTAGGTCTCAACGTATCACCTGTTCATTGGTTTGAAGGCTGCGTACGACATTATCGACCGAAAGAGCTATGGAGAAATATGGACGAGAACGGCTTTCCCGGGTAGCTCACAAGACTTATCAAAGCTACGATGGACGGTGTGCAAAAGTACGTGAATATTTCGGGAAAACATTATAGCTCGTTTAAATTACGTCGGGAACTACGACAAGGGGATGGACTTTCATGCCTATTGATAAACATTGAGCTCGAAGGTATTATTCGAAGAGCCGGGATTAACAGCCGAGGTACGATTTTCATACGCTCCAGTCATTTGTTTGTTTCGTGGATGATTTGAATGTTGTTGGCACAAAGTGGACAATGCTCGAGGAGTGTCTGCAAGCACTTGGTGTTTTCGAACGTCGCGTGCTAAGGACCATCTTTATCGGTTCTAAGCACGTGAGAACGGTGTGTGGCAGCGAAGGATGGAACACGAGCTCGCCCAAATCTACGGCAAAACCAGTTCGTCTCTCCCGCCGGTACGAGAAAACGTGCAGCGATCAGATGTAAGAAGATCTGGCAAGTATTGGTCATCACCAAGATTGGAGAGAAGCAACCATGAACCGAGTATATTGGCAAAATGTCGCAGGCGAGGTTTTGATATTGTTATGTTTTTACAGATATAAAATGAAAGGTCTCGAAATGAAGTTTAAAAAAAAACGCAACTAACTAGCCCAGCTAATTGGACAGTTACCGGTTTCAATGTTTACCCTATGCAATAATAAAATTTCGGGCCACTGAAAACTGGCCATTCGTCCCTTATGAAATCATTTCGGTTCGTCTCTCGTGCTATATACTAGCGTTGAATAGCATATGAAGAGAGGCACGAAAATACAGTATGGAGCAAAATTCCAAATAGAACACGAGCTTCAGTTATAAAAACAGACACCGGCAACAAAGCAAAATAATTTTGCAGCTGAGGGGTGTGGCTATGTCTGTGTTCATCATGGAATGAAACTAGATGAAATAGAAAGCAAAAGACAATTTGAACCATTTGTTACCCGCTTTTGAGGACCCGGAAAGGGAAAAACATATTTTCAACCTGTTCATACACAGATTTGTATGGGCGCAAAAACAGGTCATTTTTAAATAAAAAATTGAACTACTTATACTAATAGAACTAAATTATTATTTCAATGCAAACATTTTGTAGGTTTTTCTGATCAAATGATGTATGAATGAAGTCATTGTGTTCAGTTGAACGAGAGTTATTAGCGTTCATAAACCTTTCGTTTTAGTGTAACGCTCTCATTTTTCAAAAAATGACACCCGGTATAGGAAAAAGAAACGTAGTCCTACGTTAAAAATACACATTGCCAATCTAGAGATCAATGACAAACTAAAAGTATGGTCGTGTACTTTTGTGTTATAACCTGCTAGTAGACAAGTTTCTGATCATAGCAATCGACAGGTTTTGATCGATTGTTTTCTAGAGCGAATGGGTAAAACGAAGGAGCGGGTTGAGGAAATTGACGTTTGCAGCAAATCGTGAACTGGTCTATTTCATTTCGCCTGCACACACATGTACGGAATTGCAATCATACAATATTGTTAGTTTATGTACAGAATGCAGAGCTGAAGGAAACATTTCCATGATTGGAAAGCAATCCGCGTGCTTTTAATAAGTCCCTGCGGTTGGGAACTTTATTCCATCGCTATGAAAGTTTCTGAGTTCAATGCTCGTCTCTGAAGGTAAATTACGACAGAAAAGAAGTAAGTAACGGGATTGATGTCCGACTATTCAAGTCAGTTCAAATCATACTTTACACACAGCTTCATCAACTAGCACAAACTGCTTTAAACTCGTCTCGTACACTGTGTAGTAACGTAACCATTTTGCTGATCATAAGCAATTAAACTGTTTTTGAGTCAAATTTTGACAATGTTTGAGACACACACAGCGGGAAAAAGTGGGGTGAGTTTGTATTCAATATCATGCACACAAATGGAATGACGTGACTGGAACGCTCAGTGGTTGCCAGTTCTGCTCGTGGAGCAGATGGTCGAGAGTTCAATCCTAAGCCCGTCCCCTTCCTTGCCATTTGTCACTTGCCACTTTCTCTATATCCACTAGATTTAAAATAAAAAGCAGTCTACTGCGCTTTCATTGATCGCGTCACTTACCACAGTGAATCATTGATCTAAAAATTACCTGCCAAATTGTCAAGGAAAGGAAATTACACAAAACTATCCTTTCTTTGACAGTTGTGAGACGCAGAGGTAAACACGGTCTCTTACCAATGATTGTCAGACTAATCATCCTTCCCCCGTCTCCGAAGACCGTAAAAATGGGCCTGCACCGGCACTGATATTTAAATAGAATGAACTAGTGAACTTGTACATTGAATATGTAAAAGTTACTCCCATGCTCCATCTATGTGGTTCTCTGTGCAATTACACTAGTTTAATTCAGTAACGGAGTAGCAACCACAATACACACGGTCTTTAAAAAAAACATTCACAGAAATGGAGTGTCCCCAAATTTTAAAATTATCATCGGAAAACAGTTTACACGGAACATTCATTACATTGCCAATAATATTGTATACCTAAGCTCGTATTTACTACAACTGTTCTATGCAAGTTTCTGCTTCGTGCGAAAGGAAATACAATTTTATGAAAATTGAATGAACATTCTTTGTTCGAAAATTACAAAACGAGCGTAAGCGAATTTACGAAACAATATTTTCAGAGTAGTAATTTCCATGTAAGCTTCAAATTACTTGTGCAATGATTGTTTTCTTTGAAATTTGCTTAAATTTTTAGATGCTCCCCAAGACGCGATTTGAAACCACTTAACCATACGGGAACAACAATTTTAAAATATGTATCAACCTTTATTTCATTTACACTTGTCTCGCTGATCAAAGTACTCTGCTTCTTCAAACACAATTTTGAACAATAAATATTTTGACTGAAAGGCGCGGTGTCACCGCAACGCGCATCGTTTCATTTTTATGCAGTACAAAACCACCATGCAACGTGAAACAGATGATAATACTATCCTAGCTTACAAATGTGGCCACTAAACATGACTGCCACATGTAAGCTTCAGGAACAACATTACATTCTATAAGGTAACTCGAATACAACCAACAACAATTCACCACACTTGTATTACATAACCCGAAGGACATGCAGTCAATGTCCTTCGGGTTATGTAATCAGTTTCCTGAGCATATGAATTTTTCAGCGTTTCTATTGACCTCATCGTGTGTTATACAAGTCTCCTTGTTAGTAAGTACTATTTTTACATTAGTGCAGTACTGCTGGCGCCGTTTACTAAAAAGTAACAATGTAAACAAGTACTGCCATCAACATGTTAACTTCCAGAGAAACTGAAATTCATGCTGGTTCCTGGAGCTGAGTTCCAGTGCTTCAATTTAAATGAAGTATAAGAGACAATTAGGTTGCGAAACAATGTACCCTCATGAAAACAACACATCGTTTGTCCACTGGTGAGTCCTGCCAGGATTGACAAACGATTGAAATATATTGGTTGTTGAGCTTCATACCAAGTAATGCGCAAATTTTTCCACTCAAGACAAACACGAGGATGGATGAAGGCAATAAATTGCCCCAACGTGTGGGCACGTGTCGTTGCTCTACAGATAGAACATGTTATTTCGAAACAATTGCATCGCAATTGAATTACGGTGCATCCAGTTTACAAATGATGCGGTTGTAAGTTTGTTTTTCTTGTCAGGACGAAGAATTCTTGGAGTAATGATTACCAAATTATTCAAATTATTTGATTTGATCTTAGAAAGTTATAAAACAAGGAACTGTGGCACTAATAATATATTTTTTATTTTGTCATTTCATTTTTTTTAACTTGGCACAACTGTTCCACTTGACTAAAGTTGCCATATTGCGCCAGTCGTTCCTCATTTCGGACCACGACTGCGTTTCCAAATGGATCTTTGTAAAAACGGTTCATTTGATTGGTTTGATATCTTCGGCAATGTTGAAGATAATAATTGATACATTCCGATGCACACTGATAAAAAATCCTTTTGTTTTCAGTGATAAATTATTAGAAACAATACAAAAAAATATTATCTTAAGTTGTGAAGTAAAAAGAAATCTTAAATGAAAATAGTTGATTTAATTCAATTTCTGAAAATGCTAGGAATACGGCAGAAACAATTTTATATTTTATTATAAACAATATATCATAAGCTTTGAACAATCTGAAAATACTCGTCATAAGTTATTACAATTAGAATGATTATAAAAGTATCAATTGCATTCCGAATGAGAATAACTTAAGGTGTAGGGATGAAACTAGAGATTCTAAACCTTGGGATGAATAAAATAATGATACTAGAGCGGCGAGATTGCGTCTCGCATTCAATATCTTAATTTACATAAATTTTATCTGAATAGGTGATAATTCGTTTCATAATGAAAGTTGGATTCGAATCAACGTGTCCGCATTGGCACTGTTGTGTCGTTGGCGTGGCTTGTGAAAAGTTGTAACCAAGGAAGTAAGTTCCACCCTAGAATTCAAGGCTGGTCAACAGATATGCAAACCCGATCCTAGAACTGGTGCAGGTTTAATTTAAAACACACCCATATACTGTTTGCACAAGCAGCCCACAAGAATGGGACCAGATAGACCGGTTCTTGGCAGTGCAAATATTGTTCGCTCTCCTTAATGCATAAATGCCTATTTCTATAGGTTTTTGCATTTCAGTCATATTTGCAGTAGCTGGTATGTAACCATCGATTTCACCACTTTCAATTTCAACTTCTAGGAATTCATGATATCCAGCTTGAGACAGCAGTTTTGCGGCTTCAAGTGACTGTATGCAACAATATTTTATTTTTTATTCTTAACCTGCAAAAGCCGGGATTAACTCTTTAAAAAAAAAAATTAAAGATGGTTTGGTCGATTGAAATTAATTATGAATTTTCAAACGAAAAACTTTTATACAGTGACGGCCAACAGAATAAGCTCAATTTCCGTCTGTTTGTCGTTCGTTATGTTTGTTTTTCGTAAAGTGTTAAAAACCGTTAGTAAAAACATAGGGTATGTGTCCCTTGACTCAGCCTAATATGCAACAATCGATTACATTTTTCATTGTAACTCATAAAGTATTTGAGCTGGAATCAAAATTTAACTAGCTATACACTTCCTAAGATATGTTTAATAAGCCATCTGGAAGAATGTATCACGAAAAGCTACCCAACTCGTTTAATAAAGTCAGAAACTTTCGAAGGATATGGATGTAATGTTGGTCTATGGGGTACCAAATTGGGTCTAATCATGGATGCAAGTTCGTCTCATTTGATTGATTTTCTATAAAATGCAATCTTCGTACGGGTTTCTTCCTGATTTTCTGATTCAAGGCGTTCCCAGCTGTATTCGCTCTACCCAACAAACAATTTCATAAATCAAACTATAATTAAACTGCTAAAAAACACTTAAGTGATTTTTCTGTATGATTTAGCGGTCATTCGACAATCAAAATATTATAATTCACTCTACTCAGATTTTGTTCCTTTATTTTTTGTTAAGATGAGCCATATGAACAACATTTAACCGGAACTCAGACATTTGCATTGTAAATGTTACCAATAACATCATTTTAACTACGCTTTTCATACAACAGGCCAAATTTGGGAACATAGAAAAAAATATGTCCCTAACATTGGGTCCACCGTTTGCTTGTTAAATCATTGTTATTTTACCAATGTGAACTGTTAGTTAATAACATGTGACTATATTCTGTACATCTTAGCTGCATTATTCGGTTTATAGGTTCAATTTTGGCAAATTAAGATCATTCGAAGATCGGTTAGATAATCTGTTCAGCTTAACCAGTAAAGTCATGGTGTCTAAAAAGTCAAGGAAATCGAAAACTATGCGGAAGTTAACTACTATAAATTGATTGATTTTGTTTCAATTGCTTTGAAATAAATCGGTCATGCTGATAGCATCATAATTTTGTTGATTATCGAAGAAATAATGACATATTTGGTACATAGGCCGAATCAAGGAGCTAGGCTAACATTACATCCCGTTACCCTATTAAGCAACAACAAAAAATATTTGTGATCAGCTTAATTTAGCTATAAATATCTTGAATAGAAAAACAAACGACAAATGACAGTGAATTGCTGTTAGTTTTTTTTTTATTCGGACATTTCGGACAATTTTGATTACATGCACTCCACAACTTTTGTTGAACTGTTTTTCGTTTAACATAGTTTAAAGCTCGTTGTGAATGCACCTAAATACTCAACCATTAATAGAGCACAGTGAATTTGCAATTGCAGATCACAGCCGCTAAAAGATAATGAAAGTCGTAACGAGCATCTGTTATAGGATGTCAAACATTGCCTTCCCAATTTCTTTGGGTTTCAGTCGCCATCATTTTCGGTCTCCTCAGGTGGAACACCAACGTCGCAAATGATTTGGCTTCCAAAGTAGTTCTGGTCCAACACAGCTTCTCGACCGGTAGCTAACCTAGTGGCGCAATGACACATATCGGTTAACACACACTACGAAACACCAGGTTTGCTGGGCCCACTCTTCGCACAATCACTTCTAGTTCACATCAAATCAATTAATCCATCCTGGTGAGTGGAATACCTGTAACTAGAAAATCACAAGAAAAAAATATTAGTAGAAGACACTCAAGAAGTCTACCCATTGTAGACAAAATACGCGTATCTATCAAAATAAGCAATAAAAGTAGTTGGAATTAAATGGAAATTACTCATCTTTCTTCTTATGAATCAATGTTTTATTGAAATACTAGCTGAACCAGGTGCGAGCCTTGCAACGCATGCAACTAAATGAATGAAAAATGAATGAAACTGGCGCGTTTATGGTTCTGAATGAATCTGGTTAAAATATTGTCGTTTGCTTGTGTGTGTTATTTATGCAAAAAATAAAGGTTTGTGTCATTAATTCAACCCTTGCACCGGTTGTTTCTACCGGTTTGCTTTCTGCGTAGAAACATTTCAAAGACAAAAGAAGCCGTATCCTGTCAGTTTGTACGTAATTTTCTCTTGCATAATCTAAGATTAACTTCTTGTGCATAATGTAGGACTGAGACTAACTTAACCAATTCTTAGCTAAAAAGGGGTTCAAACTTCTATCAGAATATGCTTCTTACCCGAGAAATACACATTTTGTGTTTTAATTGCATGGATAATTCTCATGTTTGGTTCAAATGTCTGTTTCATTGGTTTGAGAGCCCTCATTCCCCCTCTCCAGAAGGAAAGGCGTCTCGAACCACCTAAGAAAAAAAATCCGCCCCAAAAACCCCCACATGCCAAAGTTGGTTCCATTTGAAGAACTCCAATTCCAAAAACTCGAGCTTTGCAGAAATTTGTGTTTCATGTGCATTCCTCCCCTTCCAGGCGGGGAAGGTGCTTTGAACCATCATGAGAACCTTCTCCGGCCTCAACAACCCCTACATATAAGTTTTCATAACAGTAGGTATGATTCTCATGTTTGGTTGACATTTGTGTCTAATTTTCATGAGAACCCAACCCTTCCAGAGAGGGGAGGAGTCTCAAACCTCCATAGCAACATTTCTTGGTTCCGAAAACTCCCACATCCCAAATTTGGTTCCATTTGCTTGATTAGTTCTCGATTTATGCAGAAATTTGTGTTTAATTAGTGTGAAAGCATCCCTTCCAGATGCGGGATGGGTCTCGAACCATCATAAGAACGATCCCCGACTCCAAAAATCGCTGCATAAAAATAGTCATACCTGTTGGGATAATTCTCATGTTTGGCTCAAATTCGTGTTCCATTTGTATGAGAGCCCCTCTTCCAAAGAGGAGGGGGTCTCAATCCACCGTAGAAACATTTCTTGCCTACAAAAACCTCCACATGCCATATTTGGTTCCATTTGTTTGATTAGTTCTTGAGTTATGCAGAAAATAGTTTTTCATTTGCATGGGAGCCCCTTTTCTAAAGGCTAGAGGGGTGTCGAACTATCATAAGATCCTTTCCCGGACTCCACAAACCCCTGCATACAAATTTGCATAGCAGTAGGGATAGTTCACATGTTTGGTTTAAATTTGTGTTTCGTATGTATGCTAGCCCCCCTTTCCAGAGTGAGGAGAGGTCTCAAATTACCATAAAAACATTTCTTGCCTTCAAAAACTCGCCCATGCCAAATTTCGTTTCATTTTCATGAGGGCCCTGCTTTCTAGAGGCGGGAGATTTCTATCATAAGATGCTCTCCCGGACCTAAATACTCCTACATACAAATTAGCATAGCAGTAGGGATACTTCTCATGTTTGGCTTAAATTTGTGTTTCATTTGTATGAGAGCCCCCCTTTTTAGAGGAAGGAGGGGTCTCAAACCACCATAAAAACATTTAATGCCAAAAAATGCCATCCATTCCAAATTTGGTTCCATTTGCTTGATTAGTTCCCGAGTAATGCAGAAATTTCTCGAACAACCGAAGAAACATTTATTGCCTTTAAAATCCCCGCAAGTCAAATTTGGTTCCATTTGCATTATTAGATCTAGAGTTATGAAGAAATTTCAGTTTCATTTGTATGACAGCACCCCTTCTAGGAGAGGGGAGGGGTCTCAAACTACCATAGAAACATTTTTCGCCACCAGAAAACCTCACATGCCAAATTTCGTTCCATTTACTTGATTAGTTCTTGATATATGCATAAACTTCTGTTTCATTTCTATGGGAGCCTCCCTTTCTAGAGAGGGAAGGGGTCTCAAACTACCATAGAAACATTAATTGCCTCCAAAAACTTCCGCCTGCTAAATTTGGGTTCTTTTGCTTGATCAGTTCTCGAGTTATGCAGAAAAATGTGTTTTATTTGTATGGGAGCCCCCCTTTTCAGAGGAGGGAGGGGTCTTTTACTATCTTAAAAATATTTCTCGGCCCCAAAAATCTCCGCATACAAAATTTCACGCCGATCGGTCCTTCCGCTCGCGAGTTAAATCGTGACAAAGGAAACCTCAACTCACTTTTATTATATAGATTTTGTATCGTATACTTAACAAAACGTTTGTTTTCGCAAAATCGATGGAGCACAAGAGAAACACGTCAATTCAAAAGCGCAGCTTGCTGGGATCTCTCACCAAGCAATCGAAGTGGACAATGAAGCAGAAACTAGAAGCTAGAAAACACTTGCGGAATCAGTACGAGGAACTTGTAGTACTTCTCATGGACGTCGAAAGGAGATATGTCAAGATGAGCTAAGGCAGGTTTTTGGACAAAAATTATATCTGGCCACTGCTCGGGGTGAGGTCGCCAGAAAATTTAAATTCATGTCTGAAACTGATCATCAAACAAGGGATTCACAGTGCACTCAAAACCAAGCTTTTCATCATCAAGGAAACGATGGAGACGAATTGTATATTACCGTTCATGAAGGGGTACAAAGAGTCAGTAAAGTTCTAGCCACATTTATCAAGCTGTCACAACAGCCAGGAATCGTGAAAATAATTTTGGATTTCATCGACAAGGATATCATTTCACCCAACTGCCCACAGTTTCCCCAAATCGAAAAGTATTGGTCATGGAAGTAATGTAATTTTTTTTCAATGAAGGTACAATAGTCCTCTATTTTAACTAAATTCATTTTATATAACGTCAAATCAATCCCGATACACACCTGGTTTATGAGCCTGGAATGGTCATAAATTGTCGAAGAAATCGTTATGATAGGAATTACCTTTGACAATATAAATCCACCATCACGAATCCGCCACCTTACCCACCGCCACCTTAAGCGACCGCGCTTTTCGTGCTCATGTATGTTCCTATTGCCTGTCAAGGTGGCGGACTCGTTCGTGCCTTCACCTACCCTCCGTTGGCAAAAGGAATACAATTTTCAACACTCCTATTCAATTTTCAACCTGCCGTACAATGACGGAATTGTCAACTCTTTCTCTTCATGTCTTTCATTTTAGCAAACATTACTGCCCACTTCTGGGACCTCATCGAGATGAGTGAACATGAGTGAACAGATGAGTAATCATAATCATTACTCCACGTACGGAGAATACAAACATATCAATTATAGTTTGATTTAATGTTAAGGTTATTTACTGACGGGTTTTGCCCAAAATCGTATTCGGAGTTGGCAGCAACCTCTCAGATTACAACGAAATTTTCTGGAAGTGTAGACTATGACTAGATAAGCCACTTTGCATACTTAGTTTCTTCAAAAAAAAATCTAGACTGTCTTTTGAAAAGGGGTAAACTTTTTTTTATCGATTTTTTTCAAATGTGTTTAATGAAAAAATGACTACTCCTACAAAAAAGTGTGGTATGGGTGATTATTACAAAATAAGTCAAGTTTTAAGAAAAATAAATTTGAAAAAAAACCAAAATGAGCCCTACACTGAAAAGAATCATTTAAAAAAATTCAAAGTCGATTTAAAAGAAAAACATTTTTGATTTCGATGAAATTTTGCCTCAAGATAGGTAATTATGTTCCCTACCAGCCGTTCATACAAAACAAGATGGGCACTTTAAAGAAAACAAAGTTTTTCTAACAAAAACTTTTTCATGTCCCATTGATTTTTTTTTCAGTGTATTTTGTTATCAAAAACTAAATCATTGAAGGTTATACGACTATGTAGTCATCTCAAAATGCAATGAAACATAATTTCTGATGTGAGACAAAGAAAAGCACGCATATTTACGCAGCAGCACTCAAAACTACGACTAAATATACAATATTAGAACACGCATTTCATACGTGCTACTGTAATTTCTACCAAAACGTTTCTACCCCTTTTCTTACCTAATACTAGGTAAGGCTATTTAGTAGAATCGAACTACATAAACCAAATATAAACTAAACACTGCACTAAGTTGAGAATTGGCAATAAGTCAATTGTGAAAGTATGGCTTGAAACTCCTATGAAACTTTGTTGAAGACTCTCTCTCTTTTCAAAACAAGTTGTTGCAAAGCTATGGAAGTTACAAAAGGGCAAACACTCAGAACCACCCTAGCATTAAAAGGAGCACCCTAATCGTAAAATAAATAAAATATACGGGTCTTTTATTATCACATAAAGAACAACTACAACGATTAAAAAAAATGTTAGAGCATTGGCCGCCTAAGTGCCGGACTCGCGCAATTGTGCGGATCTGAATTTGACCTGTTTTGTTCTGGAAGAATAACTTTATAAGGTAAAATTGAAGGTAATCGCCAATATATGGTTCGTCTCGAAAGGGATATAAAAGCGCATGAAAGAACAGAAGATGAATTTTCCTTGAAAGGAAAAGCCAGCAAAGTGCAAAGTGATGTTAGTTTGAATAGCAAATGGCGAGTTTGTAATGAATCCAAGAAAGTATGAGCTGTTTAGTGGGATACCTGTAACTAGAAATGAGAAGAAACATTTGTTTCTTCCATTTGATTCCAAGATAAGCAATAAGGGGTGATTAAAAAATTACGTCCTTCAAATTTTAGGTTTTTTAACCCACCTCCCCCTCCCCTATGTCACACTTTGTCACAAATGTGGTTACCCCCCCCCCCCCTTGGATGTCACACTTTTGAAAAAAAAAATACATGGGTTTTTGTGCTTCCGAATTCAATTATAAGGTGTACTTCAGTTCAAAGTTGATCACTTACATGTCTACATGTTCAAAACTCTTCTGTCCACAGATTGCTGAAGTCCACGGATTGATAGAAATAACTGGAAGAGATGAATCAAGATTTTCGTACACTGGCATTTGCTTTCCAGTCAGTTGGACCTCGTTTTCGTCTAGCCATTGCACCTCGTCATCCTCGTTGTCAATAGAAGCCAGGAGTTCTTTTTTTTCGCTTTGCAATGACCTTTTTTGGCTGTAGTTTTGCCATCCATGGTTTTTTGTTATTACAGCATATTTTTTCAAAAGAACACCAGATAAAAAGTGAACTCTACACTCATCGCATGTCCTCGCTGGTAACTTTTCTGTTACATATGGACAAAACTTATCATATGGCATGTTTTCTTCTGCAAAAAATGCTAGATTTTAAAAAAGCGTTGCGTATGTCATAGCAGATGTTTGTGCCTGATTTGCCACGTTATGACCGGTGTGTAGCACAAAGGAATTGGCGCTGGCAAGAATCTTTGCTGGATGTAACGCAGATAAGAACTGCGGAACGGAGCGCAGCAATTCTCGTCAGTACAGTTAATAATCTGCAACTTATACTGGGATGAACGAACATGCTTTGCCATCCAGGCAGCTGGTTTGGTTAACAGCTCTGACTTTGATGAACTTTGCAGAAGCAGATTCCGCGCATGGGAGAATACAAAAAATAACAATCAGAGCTCTGACTTGTTGATTTCGGACTCGTCGCTGTCGACAAACTCGGAGATGAAATTATTGCCATCTATGACCACCGAACTGAAAATCTTCGCAAGCGTCTCCCCTGCAAAACGAAAGTTCTTCCGTTCCTGTTTTGCATCCACCGTCTTCCTTTGTCCATTACAATGGGTTCCAAACTAGTCTTGAAAAAGAACGATTCCCGAAAGCAGCTTGGCGCCATTCTGCGCTCCACAGCGTTGTATGCGCTGCGACCTGGTGCATTAGTGCAAATGAACAAAGCATCTAGATCCAACCGTTGAAAATGATGCACAGTGATTTCAACAGTCTTTTGGAATCGCGGATTCTCATCTAGCCCTCCATCCATACTAACAATGAGAACAGACTTCGGCGCTTTAAGGCATTCCTCGAAATCCGGCAGAGTGTAGAGATGTTCAAAATTTTGAGCATGGCTAAAAGCAGTTGATTTGTCGTGTTTACCCGAACGTACAGCAACATATGTTGAACCTGAGTACGTTACAGCTGCTTTGTCTCCAATCCTTGGGAAGGGTTTTACCTAGTTTAGCGAGTTTCACAGCAACAGTCCGTACGTGTCGCTTACCTTCAATGCTATTTCTATTTCGAGGCAAAAGACGGTAATAAACCGTTGCTCTAGAGATATCAAATCTTGCTGACTGTAGTCCGTCTGTCAGTTCGTCGAGTGTTCGAATAGTACGTAGGTTCTCAGATTTTTAAATGAAAAATGATTTGAAAAACTTCATTAATTCAAGTGGAATATCAGTTTTGAATTTTAAATCATCTTAATTGAAAAGTAAAACAACTACTTGACTGATGATGATTAAGAAATGCCCATTTAATCAATAATAACGTTGTATCTTTTTATTAAATTTGATGAAAATTTCAGGTGAAATAATTTTAAAGATCTAAAAATAAGTCTTTTTAAAAATATGCTGATACGTAGCTTTTTCTCTAGATCACATCAGTATGAGTGATTTTGAAGATTTTGAGAGAAATTTTGAAATATCTATATTGGATGTGTTTCTATTCTTGAGATATGGAAATTTATGTGGAGATATTACCGATTTTCTTTATAGTGAAGATGTTAAGAACATTATTTTTAGTAGAAAAAAGTTCTGGTAGTGAAAAATGCTTGGAATTAATCCTAAGTCCGAAAAAGAATTTATGAATTGAAAGTTGAAAAAAAAAGAGATTGCGGGTAGTCTAACAGAATTGTATCCGATTGGAAAAATTTATACATTGAACTATACAAATTTGAAAGCGGAGAATTTTCGATATTTTCCTGAACATTCTGGAAGGTTCCACTCAAGTTCTCATACCTTGAGAACGATAAATGATCCCACATTGGCATTCAAAGGGTTTCATGGAATCAATATATCCAATTTATTGACAATGTTGGTATCAACGATATTATTTTTCGATTTTCTTCAACCCTAGAAACTATTGAGAAAAACTTCTTCCATTTCATATTTTGTCAGTTTGCTGAGAAAAATTAAAACATTTCCATCTTAAAAACGTTTTTCTACGACGCTTAGTTCGCAAGTTTAGTTTCTATTTTAAGGCACTGTTAGTATAATTGGGAAAAATATCATACATTTCTTTATCTCTCTAAAACAAGAAACGTTTCTAAATTTCCAGGGTTGTAAAGAATTAAAATTTGATATTTTTTCGCAACGTACGGTGCTCTTTCTGAAGTTCCCGATCATATTTCTTTGTACAAAATGTGATGTGATGTGTGATGTGTAATAAGAACCCACCATCAGTGCAAGGATTACCTATGGCTGCAGGACTATTCTCAGCAGGTTGTTCTGAGAGAATAGCCTACGTGATGGCTTCTTGTAGCAGGGTCAGCCGATCTCAGTGAGGACCTTCGGAAGACTACGGCCAGAAGGCCGCGTGTCTTCGCATGACAAGGGACTGGCGACTCCACGAACCCTTGTCCAGTCAACAAATCCTTCGACTGCCTTAGGCTACCCCCCCCCCCCCCTCGGGAATCCCCGTTATATATTTGGAAAAAGGAAACAGGTAAAGGTAAAGGAACAGTAGACATTTTTAGCATAAATGATTTATAAAAAGTTAAGACAAAATGAAAATTTCACGGCTATACTGAACTTTAGATTCAATTAACACATTTATTTTTGTTTTTATTTGCACTAGTAGATGTACTGGGATATTGCAAATTTCTACTGTTCCTTATAAAATAGTTGTGGGCAATAAAATGAGGAAAAATCTCACAAAATAAAGAATACTTACATTTTTCGTGGTAGGGTAAGACTTCAGCATGCTATCTTACCGCGCTGGCTACATTGCGTTGGTGGGACTGCCTCCTAAGGTATAGCTGACGAGATACAGCGTTTCTTACTCAGCCGCTGTTTGAGCCGCACCTCCTTGGTGGACAGACGCTCGGCACGCACCTCCTCAATCTAGCTGAAGTCAGAAGGACAACAGTGCCCAGGCTGCACTACCAGCTAAGTACGCAACCCTTAGCTGGTGGTCTTTGTCATCTCTTGACCCGTGGAAGCATGAGGTATGAACTTGTGAGGACCAGAGCTATGTTGCGGGGACGCACGCTCCATCACAGTTGTCGACTCACTATTTTGCAGCCCCATATTTCTTTGTACAAAATGTTGTGTAAAACTTAATCTAGATCATATTTTTTATTGCCTAGAATTTTTAGAGTCCTGAATTATACATTTTCTTTAAATAACTGGAAATTGTTAAATTTTCGAAACAGCATATCAGGAAAGAGGGTGCCCCAGATTTTTTATTTCTTTTTTTCAGCATTTTCATGAGCTGTAATTCGTGCCCCTCCCCTCTCTCTTCCCTCCCCAAAAACAGGGCTGTAAGGAATCAGAAAATTGCCGAACGATTTTCTCGATGCTAAAAGTTTGTGCAACACATTATCAAGAATTTTCCAATATTGCTTGTCGAAATAAAATGTTGAAAATTGTTATATGGTAAATGACGTAAAATAGTCAAAACTTACCTGGTACAGTTCGGATGATATTGATGGTTCTGAATATACAATCAAATGTTTCAGGTAAACTCTGAAAGATGTGAATATTTGAAGAGAGGATCATAAGTCAGAACACAATTTTCATCAAATCTAAATTTTTGTAACAAATATGCAATAATACAAATTGAATATGCGAAAATATTGTTCCTACAAATTTGCAAAAACAAGTTAAGAAAAAATACCCGAAACAGGGTCGCACTAATGGAGGGGAGGCAGGAAGACGTTTAGAAAATTGAAAATGCTAAGTTTTACTTACCATTTACCTCACAATCAGCATTTTTTTTAACAATACAGGTAGTTGTAACAATAAGCTAAGCAATATAGGTAGTTGGAATTAAATACTAATTTTTCTTCTCATTTCTGAAAATATTACATAGACTCATGTTAACGTTTGTTGATTTCTATTAGACTGAAAGAAGTCTTTAAATAGAAATGTGTATTTTTCTAATGTTTGTTAGCATTTTATTCGAATAAATACTTTTGAAATTACATAAGAAATATAAGTGACTGGAAACGGAAAATGATTGTTGTTTCAACCATTTTCGTTTGTTTGCTTGAAACAGCTATTCAGTTTAAATCATACTAAAATTTGTTTAAAACAAACCAAAACCGTTGGTAGATACACCAACAAATCTTTTTGTTTTCGTAACTGTCATAATGAAACAACCACAATTATGGTAAATTCAGATGTCAGTTAAACTTAACTGTTTAATTTTCGAAACAATTACTCTAAACTTTATTTTGTTCTAACCACCGTAGGTAGTCGAATCAAACTAATATGATGTTTGAGCCCAATTATTGTGAAATTCTAGTTAAATGAAACTAGAATATGTTTGCGTTTACAATTTTTTTCTCAGAGTAGTAAACTCATCCAACGCAGGAGCACCTGCGTTCCTATAGCGTTCCATTTAAGCTTTTAAACGCTTCCCAAAAGCTAATGCGGAGATTTTAGATTTGTTTTGGATGCTTATCGAAAACTTAACTCGTTCGAAAGCACGACGAAAAGATCGCGAGTGCATCCATTATCAGCCATCGTACTTGCATCCATTATCAGTGCGTACTTGCAACGGCCGTCATCAAGGATCAATTGATTTACAAGTGCCTGGATGAAAATTTGGCGTGTCGCAGCTGATGGGCGACATTGTGAGCATGTTCGATCAGCGAAAGCTTATCAGCCTCTTCCAGCAGAACCTGTTTGAGCTGATCGGACTGCTGGCCAAGGAATTCCCGGAATGCGTGAGCGATGTGGACCAGCACCGGGATCTATAGGAGAGCTACTATTCGTTGATCTCCTGCTTCTATCTGGCCAACTCGCTCGCTGTAGGTATATATGTATGTGTGCATGTATGTATGAAAGAGTTTTTTAAAAAATGAGAGGATGAATGTGATTTTTCAATTCCGGGCCGATATAGATTTATTGATTTATTTATTCATAAAAAATAAAAAGCTTAAACATAGCAGCCTAGGGTATTTTTTTATTCTAATATTATACCCAATTTCCATAAAACCCCATTTATATGAAAATGAGTAGAACTAACCCAAATTTAAATAAATTGTGGATTTACTTAAATTTGTTTTGAGTAGTTCCTATTTTCATGATGCTGGGTTAACTTTACTCACTGTTGCGTAAATCTGAATGAGCGTAAAAATGGTTGGATATCACATTTTTACAACCCCCTCCCTCCCCCTGTCACATGTTGTCACAATATTTATTACCCCCCTTATAAGTGGACGTCGTTTTTAAATGACCCCTAAAGGTAGTTGGTAATTTTTCTTCTCATTTCTAGAGTTTGTGTTAGCGAACCAGATTTTTTTTAAACTACCAGATTAAAGTATATTCATACTGTTTTGTTTAGTAATATATTCTTTAATAAACGAGGAAAAGAAACCAATTCTAATCAGTGAACGTGCACAGAAAAATATAAATCATGATTTAGTATCAAAAATGCCCAAAATGCATTTTTGTCAGGAAGAAGAATAAAAAGAAGCAGGCAATCATCATCATTGCCCAAATTCATCACGTCTTCCTTCTTCAACCTTAAGTCATTTTCTTCTACTACGTTTTGCTGTGCACATTTTTCAAAGTTAAGGATGTGAAATATTTGATTTTTTTAGACACGTGCCTTCCAAGTTGTTAAATTAGTATAGGATACCTATAACTAGACCAGTCAAGTCCTCAATTTTTATCGGGCCTATCCAGGATTAGACAAATAAAACTCATCATATGATCTGGTTCAGGCAAACTATGTATTCGTAATCTGTTTAGATAAAAAATATATGCAACTTTTGAGGTAAATTGTGTCTGTATTTTTTTCTGTAGCAATAAATCCAATTATAACATCATATTTTATTGGTGGTTCAATGAGTAGACATAAAAAACCCCTCAGCGTTCAATCCAGTCAAACAGCATCACTGACTCATTGGATCCAACTTATCACGGTAGTCCCTCAATAGTTCCACATCCTAAATCATCAACTTCATCCTTCCTACGTCAAGGGAAAAACTCACTTTCAATTCTTCTATACAAAATTCCACAGTCAACACGACAGTGCATTGAACTCTTCCGTACATTCACGAAACTTTCTCGATAACCGCAGAGCCTAAAATGTGACTCACTTCAATGTCATTTGCATTCTCCACGAGGTCGTGAACATAAACAACTGAGTCAAAGCCCTCTTTAGCATACTGGCAGGAATCATAATCCACACGATGCGAGGCGATGGTTAATCGAGCAATAAAACTTTCACAATCGGACATCTGTATTCGTACGAATCGTCGTATTCGGATTGAACAGAAAAACAACTAAATTACGAAATCTTCCTATGTACATGCGAATCCAAATGACCCAGTTATACTAACTTTCGTTCAACCCGTTTATGGCGAGGTTTTCGGGTGAATGTATTCGACTTCCTAGGAAAAGTGCAATGACTCTGAAGTTGCCAAATAAGCTTGACCGAGGCAGCTGCTGGAAGTGGTGGTGCTAAGCAAGGGGACGTAGGTAGATTCATATGTATGAACTAAAATGAGACGTGTGTTTGACAAACAACTCGCGGCCCAGTGCGATGCCCCTGTACCGATGTTGAGCGAGTTGACCGATTTTTTTTCGTCGGAGAAAGCTTTTATATTTGCCTAAAGAAAGTTCAAAAACCTCACGACACGACGTGGTCCTCCGCTCTTCCGTGTTGATGACAAAAGCCAACATAGTTACATTAACGTGAACACACGTCACTAAAAAATTTCGCTCTCTCTTTAGGCGTTTCGTCATGGGTGACAACAGGAGACGGTGCGTGGTGGATCGGATTGAAAGTCCGTAATGCAAAAAGGCAATCATCGGCGTCTGTCGCATATGTGTGGACAGCGGAGAGCCTTGTCAATGAACTCTAAGGGGTGAGTTCGCAAGAGGCTGCGATTTGTGAAAGGTTTTTGAACCTGTCCTGGCTGGCACATTACCGTGCACGAGATATTACGATACCGACGTCGGCAACAACGGTGGTATGAGAACAGTAAGTTGATGTTGACTTTTGTAACTGGAAACCTGTCTGTGTCAGGATTTTCCTTCCGCGTTCGGAGATGATGTGATTCACAGTATTATCGGACAAAGGCAACTATTATGGATGTGGCAGATACTTAGGCGAATAATCGTATGATGTAAGGATGGTAAGGATAATTTTCAATCTAATTTCAGTTGATGAATGAATTACTGTTGTTGTAGAACTCACATGGAGGACGAAGCAGGGTAGTTTGGGAAAGTATGAACATCCTTTTGAGAACGTGAATTATTTCCGAATTAGTTTTACGTTTTTCGATTTGTCTGATACATTTAGAAGCAAACACTAAAATTTCGGCGTTATCTAATGCGCATAAAGAAAATGCTAGATGTGGCATAAGATAATAACAACTAGTAGGAATTAAAATGTTTAAATATTGATTGACCGATAGATCTTATGTCAAATATATTTTAATGTTTTAAAGCAGTTAAATTTTAATTTGTCCTGGATTTTTTTGTTTAGTAATGCAATGTAACTTAAAATAAAAGATCTGAGAAAAAAAGGAAGGATGTTTTTAACAAGAAGCCTTAGTTATGAGACAAAGCTGCATCCACAAAAGCAAAAGCTGCGTCTTTAAAAGGCGGTTTTTTAAAATTTCGTAATTCAAAACAACGAAATTCTTATTATGCTTATCTAAGCAAATGTAAAGCTAGTTGAATATTCTTTCCAGCTCAATTAATTTAGGGGTCAAGGGACATAAACCCAATGTAAAAAAATATGTCTTCCTCAGGAATGTTACCCTTGTGTTAGTTATTTTGAATGTGTTTAATCAACCAAAATGGTATTGAAAAAGTGTTTATTATGTTTTTAATTGATAAAATAACAGGTGTTGGGCATAGGTACACATTAAGTTTGAGCATGAGCATGTACATGATTGACCGCCCGAGGTTGCTACTCCGTTATTGCGAGATCAGCTGTTATTACACAGAAAACCAACAGATGATGCGAGGGACTAACATACATCTTCAATATATAAAAACTGGTGATCTCAAACTAAGGCAATACCGGCGCCGACCCCGTCCGAATACAGGTCAAGTAATGAAAGGGTAGGAATATGTTGACGTGATACTCACTTTATTGGAAGCCGAGAACACCTCTGCACTCTCGCAAGATATCACTGGGATTTTGGATAACAGGATTGGGTAGCAGCATGGGTTCGGTTTGGTTAACGATAAGCTGTCAAGTGAAATATTTGAAAATTAGTACCGATATCCGATTCGAACCGATTTACACAGTAAGGATGCTATTGGGGTCACTCACAAAGTGTGATTCTGGTTTTTCATTGGGGATACAAAGTGATATTTAATAATGCTGAAAAGCCGATTTTGACCGGTTTAAACCAACAGTAGGGATGTTATTGGGGCCACTCACAAAGCGTGATAGTGGTTTTCATATAAAATGTTTAATAATGCTGGAAAGCCGATTTGGACCGATTAAACCAACAGTAAGAATGCTATTGGGGCCACTCACGGAGTGTGTTAGTGGTATTTCATTAGGAAAACAAGGCAATTCTTCCCAACGCCTGAGAGTCAACTTGGACCGATCTACACCAACAGTACCGATGTCGCTGGAGTCACTTACAAAATGGGACAGTGGTTTATTTGTTCCAAGATAGGGTGGCCCGACAAGCATGGCGAACGAATAATTTGGATCACAATTAAATATGTACCTCTCCACCGAACCATCTTACCCGGCGAACCACGAGTCCTTATGCTCACTCGATCACTCGCGCGACGGCAACGCAATGGTGACGCAATAGGCAACCAAAACAATAGACATAGACGTTCGATAACAAAATATTACGGAACAACGCATCAACGCAACCGATTCAACCGATTTAACTGATGGTCTGCGCAAACCTATTAAAATGAACATATACATACAATGGGTAACAATTACCTGTCTTGCTCAACGTCCTTGAGAGCACTTACTACCTCACGAGTCGCCTGTACCCAACTCCACAGGCGTCCGTCAAGCTTCTGGTACACCAATTCATCTCCATGCCCAACCGAAGCACCACTACTTAAAAAGTTTTGAAAAATAAAGAGATATTATATATATTGTCCTCAACATTTGGTACAAACAAACCATCTGTTGCCCGAAAAGAAACAATATTAAGAACAAAGATACAAGTCGAATCCTTGTAGTTCCCCGGATGTTCGAAGAGCATAGCCATTTTTATGAAAAGATTGTTGTGGGTTGTCGATGGTTGACTACAACTATGTGTTGGGCACCATTGGCTGAAATGAGCATTGAATGAGAATAATGAGAATATTTTATTGAATAAAGGAATACAATACTCAGTTGTTTATTAAACTGAAGCTCATTCGCGCTATATCTGACGAATTTAGTCGATGAATAAAGCATCTCAGATTTATCGCTAATACGCTATTCTGACAAATTTACAAGCTCACAACTACATGTTAGTTTGTGATTTGAAAAGTGTCCAGATTCATGAACAAAAATTCCGGGTACCGATTCAAAACGGCATCCTAACTTTGGATTTAGAAGTTTGTGTCGCTCAACAAATCCTCAAACAAATGTGCAAAAGCACGTTGGGCAATATTTAGCGTCAACCAGTGGGTACGTGTGCTCAACTCCAAGTTCCCCTTCTTTCAAACTCATTTTCAGTTCAATTTACCCATTGAGTTGGACACATCACAATAGAAAATATTTTGATGGAGCACGGACGTTAGGTTACTAGATATATAAAAAATACTCTACAACCCATTCAGGATTACATCTGAATAATCCAAATTTGACCAACAGGTGGGTCCTGTTCTCAAAACTTCTACATAACAAAACTTTTTTTATTTCTGGTTCAAATCGATAACCATGTATAAAAACATTGTATTTCATTCATGAAACTTTACCTTGACCATTTCATGGAAAAAAAACATTTTAGGAAAAAAAACTGAACGAAGTTTTAGGGTAAAGAAGGAATGAAAAATTGAATTTTCCCATTTTTTAAAGGGTTTACGGAGTTTTAGAAATTTGAAATATATATTTTTTTGTAAAAGACAGCCAATCATCCTCATTTAAAAGGTTCACGTTGGTTTTTTATGAATTTTTAAACCTATCTGTAGGTGTGCAGATTACAGGTTAGCAGGTATAAGCAGGTAAACTTAAAGTTAATTTATTCATCATCTGATATCCTTCTAAATGATTTACAAATTAAAGGTAGGTCTTTGAAGGCACTTAATATTTTTTTTAAATAAGTGACTAAGTTTCTTATTACATTATGTTGCATTTATAGTGGAAAAAATCAGTATAAATGCAACATAATATAATAAGAAGCAAAGGTACTTTTTGAAAACTTGTTAAGTGTCCTCTAGGACCCCCTTGTAATACAAGGGGGTAATCAAATTTGCTATTAATATTAAAAGAAGAAGAAGCATGGCCAATTCATTTGACAATGAAGCTTATTTTGATATAATAATTAAAAAATCCATCATTTTACTGTACATCTTCCTCTTCATCGTCCGAATCTTCATCATTGGATGAATTTGACACTTTGTTGTTCAAAACTTCAGGTTCTTTCAAAAATTTCAATGCCTCTTTTCTGAAAGCCTTGCATTTCCTTTTTAAAAACTGTTGCATTGAAGAAACCAGTGGAAGAAGTGAAGAAACCAACAAATGGTTAAATGTAATCTGATTTGTGTCTACACTGTTAATATTAACCAATAAATAAAGCCTAAGTAAGTTTGGTAGATATAAAATAGAACATATATGAACATTTCCTTGTTTGATGCGCTTGAAAGTTTTTGATGTAATTATACCGGCATTCTTGAGGGCCCTCCGATAGATGACCGACGGGAATAATGGAAGCTCTTATAGTATCTGTCCCAAACACGATGTACGTTGGGTGGCATTTTGTACTAGCCGTACAACTTCACATATTGCTGGGCAGTTTCAATAAGATATATCTTAAACTTTACTGCATTTATCTCGAATCCCGAAGAAATAACTGACAAAAAGTTGGAAAATTTCTCAATATTATCTACGTTTAATTCCGCAATAGATGCTGTAACAGACGGATTATAAAAAAACCTTCTGCCTGTGTTTTCATCATTTGAAGTACCTGGGCCTTGTTTGGAAACGTCTATTATATAGCTCATTTGTCTTTTAAACGTTTCTTGGATGTGCTTTGCCGCGACTCTTTCTATTACATGAAGTATCCTAACTTGCCAACATTTTATATCCAATCGATAAGCAATACATAGAAGGCATGCCATACACCTAATAAACA
This sequence comes from Aedes japonicus, assembly GCA_034211315.2. Classification (NCBI taxonomy): domain Eukaryota; kingdom Metazoa; phylum Arthropoda; class Insecta; order Diptera; family Culicidae; genus Aedes; species Aedes japonicus. The sequence goes on from JASCZW010001195.1 coordinate 90,273, forward strand.
AACATACTAGTAAATTAGGAAGCTTGCTACAATAAATGTCATGTAAATGTGCAAAAAATTACCGAATAAAGGGTGTCCACAGTTAAATTGCATCACTTTCAATAAGCTGCAACATTTCGCCCTTTGGGTTGATTTCAACGAAATTTTGGGTGAAATGATGCGTGTATTGTTTAAACTGCGTGAGTTTCATTGTGAGATATGTTACAGTTTCGAAGGAGGAGGAGGAACAGCGAGAAAATTTTACACACGCACCTCGACAATCCACTTCTTTCGCACCGAGCCATCGGAAAGATGTTGAAAATTCTCCAATCAACAGTGTCTCGTATCTTAAAACGTTTCGGAGAACGTTTAACTGTCGATCGAAAGAAGGTGAGTGGTAGAACAAGTGTTCCGTATTGTGTGAAAGATCACAAGCGAGTGGCTGCTGCCTTTAAACGCAAACCAAACTGTTCCGTTCGGGAAATCGCGAAAAAGCTGCACTTGACCAAAAGTTTCGTGCAGAAAGCCAAAAAACGAGCCGGGCACCCAAAGTTCAAAGTTCAAAAAGCTCCAAACCACAATGAAAAACAGAATAGGACAGCTAAAACACGTGCTCGTAAGCTGTACACACAAATGTTGACGAAACCACACTGCTGCATCATGGACGATGAAACACACGTAAAAGCAGACTCTAAACCAATTCCCAGCAACCCGAATGTGACTGCGAAAGACAAGTTTGATGTTCCAGAGTCTCTCAGGAAACAGCACGTGTCGAAGTTTCCCAAGAAATTTGTTCGTATGGTAAACGAAGCAAACTTTTCGTGACAACTTTAACTGTCAATCGTCCAGTATACATGAAAACTGCTTCCGTTTCTCAAAAGACACAACGATCCTACAATTTTTTGGCCGGACCTAGCCTCTTGTCACTACTCCAAGGATGTTCTGGAGTGGTACAAGACGAATGGTGTCAATTTTGTGCCGAAGGATCTTAATCTCCCAAACTCTTCAGAGTTGCGGCCAATTGAAAAATATTGGGTTATGATGAAGCACGAACTTCGTAAGTATCCTAAAGTTGGCACTACAGAACAGGAAATGTGGAAGTCATGGTTGAAAGCGGAATCAAGAAGAAAGTTCGAGATTTTGGATTTGGTAAAGAAATGCAGTGAAATAAATATACTCAAACCAAGATTATACAGTGTATTTTATTTCCTGAATATTTCATGACAATCGGTTGAGAGACTTGTTTTTAAGGACGAGTTTAAAGTGATGATATTTAACTGTGGACACCCTGTATGACAATGAAGTGTGGATAAGCAGAGCACCTCCTTGTTGAGCATTTTCATTTACATTTTGCTTACATCATTAAGCTTTTTGGGTGAAGCTCCACAAGCATTACAGGATACTTCAGACACAGCACTACACACCTTATCACCTACCATGCACCATGCATATCATTGTATGACTGATGTAGATTTTCGAAAATGCAGAATTTTGAGTAATGGTCGCCGTTTAATGAACTATTTTATCATGAACATTTTTCTTCTCTTATTTGATGAGTTCCTTAGATTCGTTGGCGAGTTCGATTTTTATTAGATGATGAACGGATGTTTTGTCAAATTATTGAAAAAAAGTCTTGACATTTGAACAGGAACCAACGATGAGACAACAATACAACTATCGTCAAGCTGATTTTCTGCTTGTTTGTAATTCGTTCGATTCTAACTGAAAATAAAATAAAAAAACACGGAATAATAATTGGCAAACATAGGCATTGACTAGAACCATGAAATAAAGTGTGCAGTTGGAATCAGCGATAACACCTCAGGACACTTTACTTTCTACTTTCTGTTCCGCCTAGATATAGTTAACTAGGTGCGAACTTAGTCCACATGCATTGTGAATGCGGTGTCGATAAGCATACGAGGTGAACATAATGCTTAGGTGTGACACCATGTTGCATCAATGACCGTTGTTCTGTGTCAGCCAGTCGGTCACGCACGAGAGCAGAAACTTTTGACTCTGTACAATGTTTTAAAATTGTCATAAACACCGAATATGATATAAAAAATCATGCAAAGGCAGAACATGTTAAGAATACATATAAATCATACAAATTTTAGCTTTACAGAAAAAATCTATTGAAAAAAGAACATTGAACAAAGAACACCAATGCATTTCCATTTTACGGTTCCCTTAAACTAGCGTGTATATATAATACATCTCATTTCCAAACGTGAGTCGCAATCGAAATGTTTTTTGAGAAGTCCTGATTTTGTGTGTCTCAAAGATTTCTTTATCAGCAGATACACTCAAAACAAGATTTTTTCAGTATTCTGTGTGTTTTCCTCCAGTTGCCTTAATCATGGTTATCTATAAGATGTTATATCATCGCTTACGTGAGGATCTACTGTAAAATTAATCCAATGATAAGTAATCCTGTTTAGATACTGTTCAACAGAAATAACGATATCATAAGCATTTTTCAATTCATAAAGTTTTCAGAATCAGCTTTTTTATCCCAACACTGAGACTCTCAACGTGACAACGTCACCTAGCCAATCCCACACCATTATACAACACCTTGAAGGTGGAAAGCGGCAGGGTCAACCAGTCGTGACAAAGCTGTACGCTTACAGTTTACATTCACACCTTCCGTTAAGATTTCGCTCACTCACTAGAATGGAGAACCGTTATCTAAGCCTTCACTGAGTGAGACACACAAACTAGTCATTTGCTCGAGTTGGTCTTCCAGATGCTTGTTCCAGCCTCATGAGCTGTGCGGTGACATTCGTTCGTTTAAAATGACGAACCTTTTTCTTTTCTTTCAAACTTGCAACAGCAGCATTTTCCGGAACCGGGGTAACGTTACAGTCATATTGCGTAGGTATAATATATAATCATTCTTCTCGAGGGGACGAATCATAAACTACGAAAACATTTTTCTCAGGTTTAGTGTTGTGAGTTCATTTGTATTTGTATTAAAATAATCCATCTGACAATTTATTCTTAGTGAATATATAAGGAGACTACGTAATTTCTGTCCAACCCCAAAGAATGTCAACTGTTTCCTAAAGGTTGAAGAGCATTTGCGTGTTTATGATCTTACATGCATTTGGGGGTGAAGTTACGCGATTGCTCGAGACGCTTCAGTGTCGTTGGACGTTGGTCAGGTATGAACAAAGTGAGAGGAAATAGCAGCAAGCAAGAAATTCGCCTCAAATTTCTCTTCAAACAGCCCCCATAAGCACACAGGCGATCCAGTGAAAGTAGATAACGGTCGGTTTGACGAAATCAAAGGTGTGAGGTGGGTTAGAAGATACTTGAATGTTCGCGACGATTTTTTGTTCGATGCTGCTTTTGTGTCGTGACTGAAAAAAATCGGGTTCATACTTATGGCAACTGGATCGGTAATGTTTTTAAAAGGTAGCATAATTAATTTGATTTGGATTCATGGAGTGCATAGATTGCAATAAAATTTCTCTTTCACGCACTGGATGTGTTAAAAATTTTAATCCACCCAATATAATGACATTTTAGTTTTGTTTTGCGTATTTTCGTTCTTCTGTACTAATATGATGAAGGAACACTTGCACATTTTACGGAGCATAAAAAATAAAATAATAAATTTTATTTTTATTCTAATAACCACCTATTTTCATAGAGAATTTCTATGGCATAATCGAACTTTCTGTTCTGATTCTCCTTGCTCTTCGGCATAATAGCTCATAAACATATTTGTTATCCGTGCTTACGAGAAACTTATCTAGCTTCAACCACTTTTAGATTGCACATCGACATACTTAGATATTAATCAGCCAGTGTCGGCGGTGCAGTGGTAAGCGTGACTGCTACTTGGCACCCCAGTGGGTCTGGGTTCAATCCCAATCGACGTCGGTGGTATTTCTGAGGCGAAAAAATCTGGTCACGTCTTCCTTCGGAAGGGAAGTAAAGCCGTTGGTCCCGGTTCATAGTCATGAGTTGATAGGTAGGGTCCAGGTGGTGGAGTCGTCTCCCAGGCTTCGGTGATTGTCACCATGTGAGGAAATAGACCGACGGAAAATAAATAAATTAAAAAAAAAGATATTAATCAATTAGTGATATAATATTCTTGTGTAATGATTCCTCAACTGCTCCAAGGTTTCTAAGTCATGCAACATGCAAGCAGTGTTTGCTGCTAATCATATATTTAGAAACGCTTATTGCCATTCTAGGAAGTGATTTCCGTAGAAATATCGAGTACTTTTACAAACAGACGTTTCTGATATTGTAAACAAAGAGGGGAAGTACGATTCAAACTTAAATTTATCAAAACTCGAGAAATCAGTTTGATAATTAATCAACTTCTCGATCGATTGAAACTTGAACCTAAAGTCTTGGGCAAAGTTGTTGGTTGAAAGGTTTTTCTTATGCCCAGAATTCAAGCATCTTCATACGTTATTATTTCAAAGAGCTACTAAGATGAGAACATAAAGGTTAGTTTTCACAAAGTAATTTTCATAAAAACTGCAAAGTGCCAGTAGGGTTCGAGTTTTCTACCGATTGAGCTCAAATTTTAGGAGAAGCCTCTGATTTTGCATCGAATGAGACAGTAAGAACTAAATCGATACTTTGAACCATCATATTATATCGTCAAGTACAGGTATACCTAAAGTACATGGTACTAAGGCAAATCATTTCAACAATCATGTCTAGCTAAAGTCGGCAAACCAAACTCAGTCTACTAGAGAAACCGGGAATAAGAGTTCTAATAACAAATGACTTAAGCGTGACCTAAACAGAGGACCACCTCCTGAAGCGCGTTATTTGCATTCGAAGCTTCCTTCCAATTCCGGTCGATATTGGCAAGCTTAAAGTAGGCACGTGGTGTCAAGCTAGTGGCAATATAGAGGGTTCATAAAAACCGCAACGCGGCAGTTGAACTGTGTAGGTGCAAATAAATCAATAGACTTTTTTTAAACTTTTTTGACTTTCCTAGATCACACACAGCACCGCATTTTCTAGCTTATATAGACTGTTCCGAAAAATATAAATACACTTTCTGTCTTATATGAAATAGGCCATACTTTGATTTTTGTTTTTTTTTTTCATACATAGTGAATTACAATGATTTCTTTCCACATTCATTTCTATTTGCTTGATTTTTCGTAGAATAGACGAGGTCTCTAACTTTTCCCTTAACACTACTTATAAGCTTCTATACAGCGCATTCTCATACCATTTTCGCCTCTTTTGGTCAATCATTCTTAAATGTTTCAACACTATTCGCTGGTTTCATGTGATTTCTCAGCTTCGCCGTCGGCAAAGTACGGAAAATTACGATAGAAAGAATCTCTGGGCAATTTGACGGATTCATCTCCTCTGGTACAAATACAACGTTTTCGCTTTTGTACCATTCTAGTGCATATTTAGAGTGATAAGAGGAAACAAGATATTGTAGGCTTTTTATGCTGTTTAATGAAGGGTAGCAACTTTTTTTGCGGACACTTCTTCACGTAGATTTGACAATTCATTCTGCCTGTCGTAATGAATGGACGAGATATGTTTCCACATCCCCCCATTTATTCTTTTATTGGCACGCCTAACATTACTCACCGATGTAGTTAGCTTTTTCGCCATATCTCGGACTGATGCTGAAGGATGGCGCATGAAATAGTCCCTTACCTTTCTGTCGATTGTAGGTTCACCGGGACCAGGGTTTCTTCCCCGTCTCGGAGAATCTACAGAAGAGCAGTGTTGTTGATACTTCCGCAATGGGGTTTCAACTGCTCCGACGCTCTCACTTTTTTTTCTTGCCAGTTTTCTGATCGAAAAAGCACTGACGATGCACCGTTTATGCACAATCCGTTTTCTTTGCTCGGGAGAAAGACCACACATTTTCAAACTTCCATGCAAAAATCGAAAAATGACAACATCAGTGTAATTTGGATGTATACAACAGGACGCAACCGAAAGTTTGTTGAATACTGTACGCATTTTGAATTGAAAGTATTCATTAGTGTATTTATGACTATCGGAACAGTCTATAGAACTAAAGAATGCAACAGTCAAAACTTGGTCGACTCAAATATGACGTAGTTTTTTTTATCGTGCATTTAAAACACTTGAGCACCCCTCATTTTGTAGGTGTATGCGTTCAAAATGTTGCTTCTATTTTGTGTTACCCATTTTCTATTCAGTAGAAATCAAACACATCAAAATACTGCACGCGCATAAGCATAATCCAAATTATTCACCCGCCGACTAGGTAAAATCACTAAATATTGCCAAATCAACCGCGACGAATGTTATAAGAGTGTTCGAAAAACGTCCGACGACTGCCAAGAAGCCCGGAACAGGAGGAAACTAAAAGCAGGAAGTCGCAACACAATGGCCAGCCGGAAGAATAGTGGCCGGCATTTTCAATACCAATCCCAACCATTGCATCAGAGATATCGGGAACAAATTGGGAAAGTTCCATACAACAGTGCAAATGAGCAATGAAACAAGCCAGACTGTCAAAATATAAGGTTACAGAGACACCAAATCGAGATGATATGCAAAACATAACAGCCAAAGGAAGAGCGCGTAAGTTGTACACGAGTTGGTTGACCAAGTTTGATTGCGTCATCATGGACGATGAAACATACGTCAAGGCTGATTTCAAGCAGCTCCCAGGATAAGAGTTTTATACGGCTACCGGAAAAGGAAAGATTCAAGATAAGTTAAAACAGAAAAAAAATGTCAAAGTACTCGAAAAAATACCTGGTTTGGCAGGTGATTTGAACCTGTGGACAAAAACGCGAAAGTTTCGTGACAACTGGAACTGTTACTCAATATATTTATGTTAAGGAATGCTTGCAAAAACGTTTATTGCCTCTCTTGAAAAGATATTCAGTACAGTTTTGGCCAGACCTCACTCCTTGCCTCTATGGAAAAATGGCTCAGGGCTGGTATACCAATAGTGTGCAAATCGCACCCAAAGAGAACAACCCTCCAAACTAGCCGGAAGAGCACTAATAGAACTTAAAAAAACAGTTCAAGGCGTTCAGCATCAAATAAGGTGGATATAACAGCGGTACAAAACTTAATGCAAGGTATGAATCGTAAAGTCCGACAGTTCGCATTTGGAAAATCGAAAGCCTAATCAAATAATATTCTTGTGTTTTGTAGACGATGAACTTCAAAAAGAAATAAAGATTGATCATTTATAAAGTAAAATAAACAGTGTGCACTTAATAATAATTGTTTTAATAATTCATTCCTTAATTGAAAAGAAACGAACAATTTATTATACTGCACATAAAATACTTCTCACGTTTAACTTTAACTCGAAAAATACTTAGCAAAACTATGCATCATAACTTGAGGATTTGATAATCCTCAGATAAAGTTATCGGCTAAAGAAAGAGTCTACCCTTCATGAATTCAACAAACATTTCCTAAAAACTTAATCTTCTCAAACGAAATACGTGATATATTTTTAAAATGATGATTTAATCATACCTTATTGAAAACATTCACTAGAAATTTATAGCAAGCAAACCACGATTTTATAAAAATATTAGTTGTCCCAGGGCGGGCAAGCCAGGTAACCAACAATCGGCGAAACCTGTGAGTTTCTGAACCGGTTTCTAAGTACCCAAACGAACACACTAGATTAAAAGGGCCTAGAGTTTGTATTAGTAGGGGATGAAAGGGGAAAGAAAAATTGCGAGTAAAAGGACTCACGAACAGGGTACACACTGATGGCATGACGTCACAAAAAACGAGAACCTAGGGAAAAGGAAATGTTTTTAAATCTAAATACAAAATGAACCCAACAACTATAGACGATGTAAATCTAAATTATATGTTTCAATTTAAATTTTACTGCATAAGAGCTTAATAGTAAGTTTAAATTATTTTTCTATAAATGCTTTATCGTTCTTTGAATTTGGTTAATCAACAAGGAATTTGCGGTAAATGAATTTGGGAATCTCTTGGAATAAGAAATTGGGAAAGGATTTTTTTTTCTCTTTGGAGCCTCCAGAAATTTGTTGATTACATTCCAGACTGTCTTCTAACCCGAGCAGGACCGAATAGCTTGATAACTGGCCTTGGTATCAAAGAGCTCAGATTAAAGGGCGATACGGTCAAAATTTGGTCAATATCAACTTGACGTATTTCTTTCAATTTTGCATTTAAAAAACCTGAACACCCCTCATTTTGAAGGTGTGTGTGTAGAATGTTGCTCCTATTTTGATTTTGGAATTCACTCTTCAGTTGTCAAAATGCCGTCCAAGCAAGAAGAAAAGCGTATCAAAATTTTGTTCGCGCATCGCGAAAATCCGAGCTACTCGCACGCAAAGTTGGCAAATGTAATTAAAGTGTTTGGGGAACGTTTGTCGACAGCCAGGAAGTCTGGATCGGGGGGGAATCGAAAACTGGAAGCCGCTGAGACGACAAAGAGAGTTGCCGGTAGTTTCAAGCGAAACACTAACCTATCTCTCCGAGATGCCGCAAATAAGCTGGGTGTATCGTCTACAACCGTGCATCGAGCCAAAAAACGAGCCGGACTATCGACTTACAAGAAGGTAGTGACTCCAAATCGCGATGATAAACAAAATACGACGGCCAAAGCGCGATCCCGGAGGCTGTACACGACGATGCTGACGAAGTTTGACTGCGTGGCAATGGACGACGAAACCTACGTCAAAGCCGACCACAAGCAGCTTCCGGGACAGGAGTTTTATACGGCAAAAGGAAGGGGAAAGGTAGCAGATATTTTCAAGCACACGAAACTGTCAAAGTTCGCAAAGAAATATCTGGTTTGGCAAGCCATCTGTACCTGTGGCTTGAAAAGCAGCATTTTCATAGCTTCCGGGACTGTCAACCAAGAAATTTACGTGAAAGAGTGTTTGAATAAACGTCTGCTGCCTTTCCTGAAGAAACACGGTTGTTCCGTACTGTTTTGGCCGGATTTGGCATCTTGTCATTACGGTAAAAAGGCCATGGAGTGGTACGCCGCCAACAACGTGCAGGTGGTTCCCAAGGACAAGAACCCTCCCAACACGCCAGAGCTCCACCCAATTGAGAAATACTGGGCTATTGTCAAGCGGAACCTAAAGAAGACCAAAAAAACTGCTAAGGACGAGCAGCAGTTCAAGGCAAACTGGCTTTCTGCGGCGAAGAAGGTGGACAAGGTGGCTGTACAAAATCTGATGGCAGGGGTCAAGCGTAAGGCCCGGCAATTCGGATTTGGAAAAGCGGAAGCCTAACTGAATATTTTTCCTGAATTTTATACTAATTGAACTTGAAAAAGAAATTTAATTTGATTTTTTAAATAAACGATTTCACCGATTTACACGCGTTTTCCCTTGACCAAATTTTGACCGTATCACCCTTTAAGAGGTAAAATACCTGAGGATAATACCATAAAATTGTTTCCACAATGTTATGCGAATACCAAATTGAGGTAAGACAATACCAAAATAGTACCTCTAAGGTATTCCCAGGTATCCAAAATACCAAGTTTTGTTATTCGAGAGATATTTTGCTTGCAATTCTTAAGTATTTTGCTTACTTTCCGAACAGGAGAGAACAGCATATGAATACCTAATTTTGATCTTGATAACTGGCCTTGGTATTAAAGAGCTCAGATTAAGAGGTAAAATACTTAAGCAAAATGCTTAAAATTTGCAAGCAAAATATCTCTCGAATAACAAAACTTGGTATTTTGGATACCTGGGAATACCTGAGAGGTACTCTTTTGGTATTCTCTTACCTCAATTTGGAATTCGCATAACATTGTGGGAACAATTTTATGGTATTATCCTTAGGTATTTTACCTCTTAATTTGAGCTCCTAAATACCAAGCTGAGTTATCAAGTTATTCGGTTCTGCTTGGGTTATTTTACCTCTTAATCTGAGCTCTTTGATACCAAAGCCAGTTATGAAGATCAAAATTAGGTATTCATATGTTGTTGTCTCCTGCTCTGGAAGACACACCCACCAAACTAGTGCCAGTTTTCTGTGAAAATTTTCTTGCCATTTGTCCAAAATAATATTTCGTACTTCCTGCTGTCGAGACACCATTTTGAATATTACGCCGTTGCTAAGATACATGTTTCCAATGACAGCAAAACCATACACTGGTTGGAAATTGTGCGTTATCTTGGGATAATGATGTGGCAAAAGCCAAGAAAAAAAAAACACGCCACGCTCTAGTTCGAGGTATCATCCCAATTATTTGTGGAATACTTTGAGAATAATTATTATCGTTCGCATATGTTGATTATTTATTGGAGTTTTCTTTTAATCGATTGAGGTCGGTTGAGATTGTCCCCAATTGTGCTAACAGGAAAAAAATATTGGTTTTAGGTAATCATTGGGTGCATAAGAATATCTTAAAAATTATAATAATTATATTGAAAAAAAGGTTCAACCTTGAACAGTAAGCGATATATTTTGCAAGACAATTATTAAATTGGGTCTCTTTTTGGTCATATTGAATGATGTACCAGACGTGGTATTTGTCTTATTATAGATTAAATGAACACAGTAAAAATGTCTTTAAAAAAACCACCATCATGACATTACTTTGTAGCGGCACATTTACCAATTAAGCTAGGGGCTTAACTTATTCTTACGGTAGTAACTTGTTACGTGAGATTTTTGTTTGAAGTAATGTTAAAGGAAATATTGCTCTTGCGCAAGTACTAAGACATTTCTTACATTTGTTCTAAGACATGTATCAACGCATCTTTAGCGACGGGACCATTTTACCAGTCCGTCTACAATGAGAAAACAAGTTGACTAATGATTACAAACATGTTAATATCAATTGTCGCATTCTTCCAACAGTATTGAAAAGTTTTTCCCCACAAAATCATGTCGACTAACACAGCCCCGGTGAAGTTTCCAGTACCATACAACTATGTTCCAGATTATATAGTTGAGTGATAGTTATACGTACCGACCCCATCCATTTGCAAGCTGCAGTGACTGTCCCAGATACGGGAACGCACCATGGTATGGGAAATTACGGCTGAAAGTTGGTCACTGCCATAGCCTAACCAAGCTGGCAGCCCGCGTTCAGATGGCTCTTCGATGGTTAATTTTCCCTTTCACTTCCAACTTTCATATTGACCGAGCAACCTAGTTTACGGGCTTGAGCTTCCGAAGCACACAGTGGCACTCTAACCAGGCAAGTTCCTCCTCTTGGAGAGTGCCTCCAGAGTGAATACGCTCACACTGCTAGAGCTGTGATTATTGTTATTCAATACCTATGCTTATGGTGTTCTACTTTTTGAGGCACTTTCCTTTTTATTACTTTCTCTCTATCTTATGCTTTTATATTTCGCTTTGGCCCATCATTCTACACTGTCCTTCAACATACATGCACTGTGGCCACGAATGGTATGGGCCCTGCAGCTGTGAGGAGGTACTTACTGTGAACGAATAGAAATTGGGCTTTCCAGCGACAGTTCAATTGAACATGAAAGAAAGGAAGGAAAAGATGCTGTTCCACATAGGAACAAGTCTGTTTAAATGGCCTGGTTATAAGTAGATGCAATTCAACTTAAAACCTTTATTTAGTTTTCAAGATTGGTTCAAACATTGCAACAAATTTATTGATGCGTCGCCTTTTATGATGATTTTTGAAGATATACAAAAACTGCTAACAATGGGTTCTTAAATGTGTGTGAATGTAAATTACTGAAACGGTAGTTAACCAATGAACCTGCATTAATATTAGTTTTGACAAACGATCGAGATGGGATGTTTCGACATCCAGAGCAGTTGTGCGTTTGCCTACTAGATCGATTTTAGGATCAGTTCGATTTGAAACGATGGATAAATAAGTGCCCTAGATTCATTCATGGACATATGGACAGCAATTGATTACCGATGTGAAGAGATATGAGTTAAATTTCATACCGCATTTTAGAAACCATATGCATATGATGCAGAGTTTACTGTATTGTAGTTCACCAAAATTTCACTCCGTAAAAAAAACTCGAGACGCATCCTCGAAATGATAGCTAAGCGTGTCACAAAAACAATTTTTAAGACGAGAACCATACAAAATGTTGTTAACAATTAGCCCCCACGATAACGTTAAACTTTAAACAGAAAGAGTGTCTGAAATCGCTCTACGACTTCGAACCAAGTACCGTATACAGTAAGATAATATGATAATTTGTATTTTATCGTTGGAAGCATACACAGAAAAAAATCTTGAAGTAAAAACTATACTTTTACCCGACTTTGCCTATCTTTAAAACAACCATGAAATCTCAGTCGTATTGACTACGTTTGTGGTAAAAACTTCAACATTTGTGGTATATTTGACAGACCTCATATTGATATCAACTACATCATGGTTGATCTAAAACGCTTTTATAGTCAGGTGAAAATTGTTGGTGTTTGCGCTTAGTTTAACCCTCGAATTGGTAGTTTCTACTGCGTTTTTTTTGCGTATAGATGTTAGAAAGATTACACAGATAAAAAGATACATTGAATTTTCTGCGTTATCTAGTGCACATAAAGATAATGCTAAATTTAACAGAAAATAATGAGATATTTCATGTAAATTTAACTCAAATTACATCCGAATCTATTGTTTGGAAAATTTGCTGTAAGGAAGATTGCAAAGATTGTTGTATGGCGCATGAAAGATTGCATACAATCTCGTTGCTTACGCTTCCTTTGGCAAGGAATCAAACGAGGGTAAATTTTACGCGCTTGTTAAAATTCATTATTTTTTTCACTGTATGCCTAGAGGCAGACCGAAAAATTTGAGGAGTTACCTCCTTCAAAGAGATATATTTGTATGTTTAATTAAATTACTAAATGTATTTGCAATCTTAAACGATAAAAAAATGTGAAACTAAACATCCTGAAAAATAAAATGCTAGATCATAAAAAAAAGGTGATTTTAAACCTGTCATTTTGCTGTTGCGGTTTGCTAAAATGAAAAATAGCAGTTTGGGATCAACATTTTTAAAGATTCATGCTACTCGGACCTGCAGCAGGATGATAGTCAACCGTCTAAATAATCACTCCTTGTTCTCCAGAATCTAAGACCTTCCTCTAACAGGATGCTGTAACCATACCGAGCTACTCTAACGGGTTTGTCAACACGGTTTTCACTAGCCATTTGTTGTCCCAAACATAATTTTCAGGTCCTCAGGGAGAATTATTCACGTCTCATGCCCGTAGAACTACACATTATAACAGGTTCTTTGATGCAGCATAATCGATTGCCTGTGTTGCATTCTTCTCATCTAAAACCATTTGACACTACTTGTCAAACTCGTTCGTTCCGCCCATTGCTTTCCACAAATCCAATTACACCTTCTATTGCGTTGTTGATGTGCAAATTGCTGGCCCACTTTGTGGTGATCTAACTTCATAAAATATTGTCCGACTACTATTTTTCAAGAATCATCGTTCTTTAGTTCGTTCTAGCATAAGTTCTTTTTCTACCCAAAGCATGCCATGTGACATTAGGATTTCAACCCTTTCTAGAATTTTAAAATTGCGACCTAGATACATTGTGAATACCGCATTTGAAAACTTATGGTCCTAAAAATGGATTGATGTTTGAATTACCTGATTTCAGTAACATTCACCACCGGGAATATGCTACAGAGGGAAGGAGGTTTTGATTTCGATGTGTGAACAGAATTGCATACAAAACATTCCATACTACTTTAAGAGAGTTGCTGTCTTGAAGCAAGTTTCTCAGTGTGTCATTTAACGACATTTGAAATTAAAGTATTAGTTCCACATCATGCCACAGAGATAGCGCTATACTCAATCTTGTAGCTAGAGAGTTTCCGTATTGGGCAATTTTTTTCAGTATGTCATTTGTCGTCTTTTGACATTATCATATTGTCATATTGAATTTGTCATCCTTTCTAAAAAAAAAAAACGTTAAAAACCTCCCTATCTTTTCAAAATCATAACACGCGTTAGATAGGCTAAAACTTACAACGATTTATAAATGCGAAGCTGAAAATAGCATCAAAAATATAGTGAAGGGATGTTATGACACAAAATGACAACAACAATCATATTTGTAATGCCTTTATGTTGCAGACTGTGTTCCTGTCGCAATTGTAGATGGACCTGGATTATCATAGCCACGAGAAAAAAAAATAAAACCACTTTACAATACCTGGGAAACTCCATGGATGATCTGGAACTGTCACCTAAGGTATAGCTTATGTGATATAGCGTTCCTTACTCAGCCGCTGGATGCCAGGATAGACACTGATTGTGCCGCACCTCCTTGGTGGACAGACGCTCGGCACGCATCTTCTCAATCTAGCTGAAGCCAGAAGGACAGCAGCGCCCAGACTGCACTACCAGCTAAGTACTCAACCCTTAGCTGGCGGTGTTTGTCATTTCTTGACCCGTGGAAGCATGAGGTAGGAACTTGTGAGGAGCTGCGTCCCGCAACAGAGCTATGTTGCGCGACGCACGCTTCATCCCGGTTGTTGACTCACCATTTTGCAGCCCAAAAACGTCGACACTTGACATACAGAACAACTTTATCCAAGACGGCATCTCTCTAAAGGGCGTCCACAGTTAAATTGCATCACTTTAAATAAGCTGTAACATATTGCCCTTTGGGTTGATTTCAACGAAATTATGGGTGAAATGACCTCAGTGTGTATTGTTTACACTGCATGAATTTCGTTGTGATATGTGTCGTACACGCAACAAAAAACCGCAGGAGAAACTACCATTTCGAGGGTTAACCAACAATTTTCAGCTGACTTCAAATGCGTTTGATTTTACCATGCCTGCGATTAAATCAACCATGGTGCGGTTGATATCAATATGAGGTCTGTCAAATATACCACAAACGTTGAAGGTTTTACCATAAACGTAGTAAATTGGACTGAAATTTCATGGTAGTTTTAAAGATAGGCGTAGTCGGGTAAAATGGTAGTCTTTACTACAAGATTTTTTCCCGTGTAGTTTCAAAAATGGAATCGATGGAACAGCAAGTGCGTGAGAACATTTTGCACTCGCACCTCGACAACCCATTTCTTTCGCACCGAGCCATCAGAAAGGTGTTGAAAATTCACCAGTCAACACTGTCTCGTGTCATTAAACGTTTCGGGGAACGTTTAACAGTCGATCGGAAGAAGGTGAGTGGTAGAAAAAGTGTTCCGTATCGAGTGGTTGCTGCCTAAAAACTTAAACCAAACTGTTTTGTTCGGAATGTCGCGAAAAAGCTGCATTTGACCAAAAATTTAGTGTAGAATGCTAAGAAACGATCCGGGGGTATCTGTGGTACGTAGCACGACACAAATGTTGACGAAACCACACTGCTGCATCATGGACGATGAAAAACACGTAAAAGCGAACTTTACACAAATTCCCGGCAACCAGTGTGTAAATGCGAAAGACAAGTTCGATGTTCCAGAATATCTCAGGAAACAGCAAGTGTCAAAGTTCCCGAAGAAATGCATGATTTGGCAGGGGGTTTGTTCGTGTGGTAAACGGAGCAAGCCTTTCGTGACAACTTCAACTGTAAATGGTTAAGCATACATGAATGAATGCCTGAACTCAAAACACACAACGTTCCTACATTTTTTTGGCCAGACCTATCCTCTCGTCACTACTCCAAGGATGTTCTGGAGTGGTACAAGACGAATGGTTTCAATTTCGTGCCGAAGGATCTTAATCCCTCAGGCTCTCCAGAGTTGCGTGCAATTGAAAAATATTGGGTTATAATGAAGCACGAACTTCGTAAGCATCCATAAGTTGTCACTACAGAACAGGATATGTGGAAGTCGTGGTTGAAAGAGGAGCAAAATTTCGGTTCAGGCGATGTACAAAATCTTATGCTTGATATTAAGAAGAAAGTTCGGGCTTTTGGATTTGAAAAAGAATCAGAGTGAAATAAAAATACGTAAACAAAGATTAAACATTGTATTAAACGTTTGGATTAAACATTTCCTGAATATTTCATGACAATCGGTTGAGAGACTTGTTTTTTAAGGACGAGTTTAAAGTGATGCAATTTAACTGTGGACACCCTTCGAAACTTCATTTTGCAAATAAAGACAGCAGCGGTATCCTAGTGACAACATCTGGAGTTAATATTATAATGTCAAAAGACGACAAATAGCAAACCGAGAAACTTTGCTCTCTAGAGCTTCATTTGGCAAAGATAGTCTGCAGTGCCATCTTTGAAGCACGATCTAGAACTAATCTGATAATCTAATGATATAATGAGAAACTATACCAAAGACAACTCTCTTTGGCACTGATAGGCTGTAGCAACATCTCTACAATACAATCTGAAACTAATATGATTATTTCAAATGTCTTCATTTTACATTATCAACAACTTTGTCCAAGAAGCCCATTCCATCGAGCCTGATTTGGCAAAGATAGACTGCAGTGACATCTTTGCGCAATGTGAAACTAATTTGAAAATGTCAATTTACTTAATTTTATATTCTCAACAACTTTATCAAAGACGACAACACTCTAAACTTTCATTTGACATAATTAGACTGCAGCACCATCTCTACGACAAGGCCAGGACCTAATCTGCTAATGTCAAGTGACTCAACTTTATATTTCAAACAATTTTGCCTAAGCCGGTAACTCTCTAGAGCTTTATCTGGCAAATACAGATTGGAGCGCCATCTCTATAGCATGATTATGAACTAATATGATATCAAACGACGATTAGTTACGTTCTGAGAAACTTTGCTGAAGACGCGAATTCCCTACACTAAGTCTGGAATGTTTTATACGCATTTCTGATAACACAGCAAAATGTTCGTCCTATACTTTGACGTGGGAGGTGTCAGATTTATCACCACTCGGTGTCTTCTTATTTTTTCAACCTGAATTCGTCCATATCTTAGGGAGGTTAAGCAAGCATACGTGAAAACTGTGTTTCATCCACTTGAAAAGTGACTTTTCAGTACCCAGGATTGAGCTACTAATCAAAGCTAAAAATTATTAAGTTGAAGTGCTATTAACCAAATCTAAAAGCAAATAGCATGCTGAGCTTCATTAAAAGGCACAATTTTAAAGATCCATACACCATTAAAATATGTATGTAAGGCCAATTCTGGAATACCTAGTATGGAATCCGTACTGTGCCATACACGACGAACGCATAGAATCCGTCTAAAAGCAATTTCTTTTATATACACTAAGGAAATTGAATAAGACTTTGTTTCCATTGCCATCTCATGAAGCACGCTGCATGCTTATCAATTGACAGACACTTAAGGAACGCCGCGAATTTGCAATGCTTTTCTACATCAATGACATTATTTCACAACGTTCAAAATCAGAAGTACTAGTCCCAGTCGGCATCTCAAAACACGGAAATTATTCTTAGAAAAGTCATACAGCACAAATTAAGCAAAAAATTGCCCAATTAATCGAATGATGCGCCAGTTTATCTTACATTGCGAAATCGTTGGTATCACTATGTCTAGAGAACAATTAAAATCTCAACAGAAATAATGTAGAATGACTGATCCAGAAAGTATAAGCACACCTTATTTTAACGGTCACTTTGAATATAATCAAATATTTCAACATGTTTTGGCTGCGTCCTTTTGTTTGCACATTTCTGAATGACATAGCACCAAAAAAGTGCTCAGTTTTGTGTTACCTATCAAAATGCGCGGTCTTACTCCGGAACAACGAAAAAGTATCGTGAGCGGACTCTCATTGAGAAAATTGGCCAAGGAAGAGGGTGTAAGCGTCGAAGCGATACGATCTACGATAAGAAAATATACAAAACAGTGTACGTTTTAAGATGCGCCGAAGAGTGGTCGGAAATCCGGTCCTATTAGTCCGGATATTCATAAAAAGATCAGGGATGCCTACAACCGAAAACCAGCGACTTCCGCTCGGGATGTTGCGAAAAAACTAGGGACCTCGTCGAGTAACGTCATGCGTGCCAAAGAAAGACTTGAGCTGAAAACAAACTGGAAGCAGAAAAAAACCCAAAAGGAACCCAAAACCGGCCGCGTCCGTGAAACCACGGGCCCGCAAACTCTACGATTCGTTATTGTGTAGTAATTCTGGTTGTACAATAATGGACGATGAAACGTATGTGAAACTAGATTACAAAACGCTTCCCGGACCACAATTCTATACTGTAAGCGAAGACAAAGACATCCCCGAAACAGAGAAGGCCATTTTTACCGAAAAATTCGATAAGAAGGTTATGATTTGGCATGCAATATGCGAATGTGGTAAAACATCTAGTCCGTACATCGCAACGGAGACGATGAACACTCAGAAATACGTTAAGGAATGTTTCCAGAAGCGATTATTGCCGATGATCAGGCAGCAAGGTCAAGTAGTGCTTTGGCCTGATTTGGCGTCATGTCATTACGCAAAGGACACTTTAGAATGGTACAAAAGTCAAAATGTATGTTTCGTGCCGAAAGACATGAATCCGCCGAACTGCCCACAAATACAAATATGAATTGCCAATTAAAATTATTAAAACTAAAAAACACATGAATTTTTTGTTATTTTGAAAATGTGCTTATACTTTCTGGAACAGTCTATAGTATGTAAGTAGAACATTGTAACCATTGTATGTTGTCTACATAGCTTGATGAAATAAATAAATAAATAAATCAATAAATATTTGTTCTACACCCAGCTTTTTCATACGTGTATCCATCGAACAAAAATAGACACTGAAGAAAATGAAGATTGATTTTGGGACCTGTTGCCGAGCTAACTGGTATCCGGGTCACTAAAAGATAGCCCACCGAGTAGAATTCAACGGTATAATCGCCTCGCAAAACTATAAAGATTAATACCAATATCAACACCGATATTAGGTCGTTGCCGAAACTGGTCAGTTTCCTTGGAGCACCCGAAACCTGCTCCAAAGTGGTCGATGGATGTGATGGTTCATAAAACCATGATGTTTTATAGCCATTGTTTTGTTGGATTGCAAAACTGGGCACTTTCCCGGGTTGCCAGTAAATCTTATTCTGAAAATATGTATGAAGCCATAACTGCATCAAACAATCAACGATAATACACATATTTGCGTGGTTCCGGATTGGTTTAAAAAAAAATGGTACATTTTTCACAAACAAATTCTCATTTTGTGTTTTGTTAAACAATTGACTGTCTCGTCTCCGATCATTATGCTTGTTTATAAAAAGTCATGAAGATAGAGTTGCCACACGCCATGTTTTACGTTAAAATCGCGATTGATCCCTTCTACAGAATCCCGCGAGAACATTCCAGTGGGGGGCGACCCCGGAGTAGTAGATTAAATTCATACCTCTCACGCCCGGAGAAGTTACGAAGATACCCAAGAGGTATTTGGGTTACTACGACAGGAGATAAACCAGCCCAGGGCTGAAAATCTCGATAATAAAGGATAAAAAAAAAACATTGTAGTGGTTCCGGAAGTAGCGAATGCAGCCAATGACTTAATATAGTCTACGGAAACCAAAATTATGAAAAAATAAAGAAAATAGAGAGGTAAAGGTGACCCCGGACGAGTGAAGAAGAACATCTAAAGAGGTGTTTCAGTAACTACGACGGGAGATAAACCAGCTCGAGGCTGGAGATCGTGATAAAAAGAAAGATCTTACCGCATTCAGAGCCTGTTTACCAGTCTTCGGCTGAAAGTCTCAGTAATAAGGATATCTATCTATCTAGAGCCTGTTTAACGGAAATGGCCATATCTTGGCCAATTTAAGGGCGAATCCTTTGATTGACCTTTAATTCGCTTTAGTAATGTTTTGTCTTTTTTGTATTTAATTTAAAACAAAGTTTTTCACGACGGCATCTAATACTGAATGTCATCACAAATTGAACAATATTTCATAAAGTTTGAACCTCACAAAGTTGATAAAAAATTTACCTGACCCTGCTAGATCATTTTGTCTTTCCTCGGTTTATAGGTATACCTATGTATAAATATAAAACTAATCAAATAGGACATTCACAAGGACCAAGTTCATCCTTTATTCGAAATCCCATCGAAAATCCAGCAGCTATGCAAGATGTCTATTATTATTTTGTTCCGACACTTCCACCACAATTTGGAGCACCGATGGCAAATGCATTTAGTTGCTCGTTGTTGTCTGCTCTTGGAAATGAAATTACGTAAAGTGAATAAATTATCACTAAAGCTTATGCCAAACAGTTCTATGAAACGATACCCACTGGCTTCCCTTCTCCCTTTATTCCGATATGGGACTCCTACTAACTTGTCCAGACCGACTAGCCAGAATCGTGCGCCGTTCATGTGACGAACCTTTTCTCAATTTGTTAGGTAACAATCACGTTATTGAGTCATATCTGGCCCATGCGCAGGTGGTGGAGCTGCCGCCTGACTTGGTTCCAATCGCTTACCGCATATGCTCAATAAAGAACGTTGTATGCATCGACGGAGGAACGTTGTGTGTACAATCAGAACGTTCGTTAGTGAACCAGGAGGTGCTAGATAGATTTTTATTGTTGCGTAAATGCAACGCTCAACATATCCTATACAGTCTACGTTCGATACGATTGTTGCAATCGACCGACACCGGTATTTGCTCGGTAGTCACATGTATCATGACAATTTGTTCATGGTAAATTCCGTCCATAGGGATGTGCGATAATAAACGAGATTTCAGTCGTATTAACAGAAGAATATGATTGAATGTTTTATGGATGATAATATTCTTATTTTGAGCTTGTCAACATTGGCAAATGTTGATTTTTTATTTGTGTTAATTTTAACGGTACAATGAGCATGAACGTCTTATGGCAATCTTACGGGAATACGGTTCTCTTTTTGCTCAGTCGGTAAAAGCACAGATATGAAGCAAAATCAAGCATGAGGTGCCTGGGCTCGATTTCCGGTCTGCTATAGGAGTTTTTCGGTAACATTTTTCAACATCCTTAGAATATGGTATGGCTCAACATGCCACGCATTCGAACTAAAATAAGTAGTGCATCTAGAATACTAACTTGAGGGCCGGCAATGCAATGCCATAAAAGTTTAAAAAAAATTACCGTTGTTCAATCTTACGTCGAAATAAAAAAAAAAATTGTAAACAAATTCAAAACCCTAAAATCAATTCCAAAAATTGTATTCACAAACAGCATAATAAGCACACCCCAAGGATATGCCAAATCGGAATCAGGTGGCGCTGTAGGTTGTGCACTGAAGCTGGCACTTCGGTATGACTTTGCTCGTGGTCGTCATTACTGTTAGATTTGTGTCATAATAGGCGACTCGGGTGCTTGGGTGTTTTCCTATGCAGCGACAGCAGCAGCAGGAAGACAGCCGTTTGCGACACGGGATTTGAGGACTGCACATGTTCACCGCAAATCGCGTCACGCGTTTTTGCCTAGTGACGGAGTTATCTGACTTGTCTTATTCGTAGGTAATGGATGGCGTGGTTTGGCGGGAAAAAGAAAAAACGGAAAAAGTTATTGAAGTTCAAGTAGGTAAGCGGATGTTTACAATTCATGCAAAAAAGAATAAACATACTACCGGGATTACTGACATTCAACCAACGTAGATAGACCAGATTGGATTATTGGTAAACGCATGTTGAGGCATTCCAAGCATCTTCAGTTATTGATCCTGATCGATTATTTACAACTCAGATGCAACTAGGCAGGCTTTTTCTTTTTTTTCAAATATGCAACTTTGCCTTAGTGGATTAGGACTACGTTTTCAAAAGGGCCTGTGTAAAAAGGATATTGATATTTAAAGAAAGTTGTTTGGCCAAAACGGTTAGTTTCACTGGCATGACGTCATTGATAAAGTTATAGATAAAAATTTGGCCATTCTGAAAAAATTACACTGTAAAAAAATATATTAACAGGCAATAAGAAAACGAATATGTTTTTTTTAAATTCGATCAGTTCAGATACATTTTTTTTAATACTAAAGCTCACAATGTTTGACACTGGTGTTAACCTAGGCGCCCACTTTGTGTGGTATAAATTTCACGGTGTTTCGTGCAGTGAGTCAAAAGTTATTCCAGATGGTTTTGACGATGTTCCAAGGATGACTGCTCATCGACGATGACACCTACATCAAGAGGGATTTCAGACAGCTTCCTGGGCAAAAATTCTACATGGCGACGGCACGAGGAGATGTTCCTGTGAAGTTTAAGTTTGCCTTTATGGACAAATTAGCCATAAAAAAAACTGATGATTTGTCAAGGGATATGCAGCTGCGGAGCAAAGACCAAAGTGTTCGTAACAAACAAGACGATGGACTCGAAGCTGTACAAGTAAGAATGCCTCAGCAACCGCGTACTACCTTTTATTAAAGCCCATAAAGGTCCCGTGAAGTTTTGGCCAGATTTGGCGAGTTGCCACTACAGCGGGGAAGTCATCCAGTGGTGCCGCGATAATAACGTAGATTTCATCGATAAAAACATAAATCCACCCAACTGCCCGCAGTTCCAGCCCATAGAGAGATTTTGGGCAGTAATGAAGCAGAAGCCTAAGAAGCCTAAGAATATTTAATGTAAGAAATAAGTTGTATAAGTTATTAACCAGCTCAAGAACCCACAACGTAGCTAACTACTATACATGAAAACGTTAATTTAGTTTTGGAGGGTTTGTATGACTTTTTATATGTATAATATAGTTCATGTCTGATAGTTCTGCATCGCAGTAAAATAACTGAACAAATTTTTGAAGCTGGAGTGGAGGCTTTTGCCGTAACAAGCGCGACGTGTTTGTTAAATTTTAACTTGGAGTCGATGCTAACACTTAGATCGCAAATACATGTGACTCGCTCTAGTTGAACCGCACCAACTGTGTATTGATGCATGATGGTCTTGGCTTGGATCGAAATCACCTTACATTTGACTAAGTTGACCCTCATGCCGTTATCATTACACCACAGCAGCAGTTCGTTAATATTGTTTTGAAAGACAAGACAGTCGAGTGCGGACATAATGACTCTAAAAATCTTCAGGTCATCGGCAAACATTTGCTTGAACGATGAAATACAAGGACACAGATCATTAACCAAAAGAACAAAGAACATTGAGAAGAGCACACTTCCTTGCGGTACACCTGACGTAATTGCGTAAGTTCTCAAGCGTGCGGAATTTACCGTAACGAAGGACTGGCGGTTGGTCAAGTAAGAGCGAAACCACTCAACAAACCAAATTGGGAATGCAACAACCTTTAGTTTTTCGGCTGCGTACAGGTGTGATGCTGTGTCGAAAGCTTTAGAAAAATCAACATAGATAAAATAGATATTTCTTTCATTCAACTTCAATATCATACCGTACGCTCGCCCCTTACATATAACTCTATTCATTAGGTTCTGTACAACTTCTGGCTGCAGCGTCTTCTGTACTGAAACCCACTTTTTCATTATGTCTTCCTCAGATTTTACCTCCTTGGGATGCTTCTGTAGTGCTTGCCTTCTAATAACCAGGTATTTTTGGATGGGCCTAAGTTCCGGTGCATTGTGGGGGTCATGTCCTTGGGTACGAAAGTGACCTCCTTGGCTTCGTACCACTCCAGGACAACATTGGATTAGTGTTACATCAACAGAGGAAGCAGACGCTTCTGTAGAAACTTTTTGAGGTAGATCTCCCCATGTATAGTCCCGGTAGTCATGAACGGCGCACTCCGTTTACCATATGCTCAGATTTTTTGCCAAATTATTTATTTCTTGGCAAACTTTGAAAGTGTCTGCTTCCTTACTTCCTGCGGAACATCAAACTTGTACTGGGCGGAGAAGAACAGTAACCCGGAAGATGACGGAAGTCCGCCTTGACGTAGGTGGGGCTTCCGGGCTCGTGACTTTCCCACCGTATTTTGACATTCGTCACGATGTGGTACCTTCTGTCCATTGTACGTATGCAGTCCCTCCCAGTCCTTGGCTCTCTGAACGAGAGACTTGGACAAATTCAAGTTTTTGGCTACATCCTTGACCGAAGCATTGGGATTCCGCTTAAACGCTTTCACGAAACGTTTGTGATCCTGATTACTAATGGAACATTCTTTCTGACCGCACTTCTCCTTCCATTCGATGCTCAAAGTGTTGTAGTAATGTTTAATCACACGACTCACCGTTGACTGCACGATTCCGAGTTGTTTTCTGATTAAGGATTTTCCAGTTGCTTGCGCAAAATCAATTCGCAACGTTGATTTTCGAATGACGCCATTTTTTTCAGTTGTCGAAAACTGACAACGATAAAAATACAACAACAACAAAACACTCTAATCTACTTACATATACCCCAATTTTCAAGAAAAACCTTCCAATGGGCAATTTTCTACAGAAATTGGTGTGGGACACCCTGCACAGTACAGCGAAGACAACGGGGCGAATGTACAGGACAACATGTAAAGCTAAAATAACATAAAATACTTTCTTTTCTCACATCTTAGTTTGTTTATATTTTATTTTTGTTAACATGAAATTTAACGATAAATAAAACAATTGAAAAGGCAAAATGTTTAAGCAAAGCAATATTGAGTAAATATTACGATTTTGAATACGCTCCAACTACCGTTCGTACCAACAAGTCAATACCCTAGTAGCACACCTGTTGCCATTCGGTTGAGATAACATAAATATGACTTGCTTAGTCATAATTAAGTTACTACAACTAATTATGGCCGAAGTGTGCTACTTGGATATGCGTTGTTCCTTCTTTTGATCCACCGATAGAAGAAGATGCTTATGATGTTGCCTCCGTAACCGGGACATTTGTCATCTTTTTCACAGATTCTGGGGCTCAAGTAAATACAATTGCAAAGAGAATGTGGGCCAAGATGGCTCAGAATAAGTCCAAAGTGGACAAGCTACATAACATTTGTTACACGTTGGATAAAAAACTACACAGTAAAAATACATGAAATTTATTGGCAACGTATTCAAACAAGTAACTCAATAAATTATGACATAATGGTTCTTTCAATCTAATTTTCTATTTAAATGAACGTAAACAATCATTTCACTGCTCTGCATTCAGAGCTGAATCCTATATCATTTATTTTTCAAAAATCCTTTTAAATTTAATCTAAATGGCATCTAAAAATATACCCCTCAAATAGTATTCAATTACATGTCCTTTAAAACTACATGCATATAACGTAAAATCATTTGACCGTGCAGCGTACTGCGCACTGGCACATAAGTATTAAGGCAGCCATTATTGTAAGTTGGACTTGAGTGTCTAAGCATTAAAAAATTGGCCTGATGTATGTACACACTTAGAAATTATAAATTTTACACTAGACCTAATCCATGTTTGTAAATAGTCGGGGAACGTAAAGTCGGGGAACGTAATAGTCGGGGGACGTAAAGAAAGATTTCGTGTGAAATTATGTCATCTGAAACTGACACATTCCGAATTCAACAAAAGATGCGTTCGGTTGAATTTATTTTCTCATCTCTTTCAACACATTCTTATGCGCTAAAGGACGCTTGCATGTGTCGGTCTCAGGGACAGAAATTTACACGAGATTTTGGTAGTGTGCAGTTTTATGTACCTCAAAAGTACGGCTAAATTTTTAGAGCTGGTGCAGGAATATTTTCTTAAAATATTCCCCACCAAAGGATCCAAATCAAGCGCTACGTGGATTGGTAAACAACAACATATTGTTGAGAAAGTAATTGCATCGTTGTCCGATCACGGAGAGGCAAATCATGGGCAAAGTGCATCTTCTTTTCGTTAATAAGTTTCACGATTATTACGTTTTTTTCAGAAGAAATCAGAAGAAATTAGAATGAATAAATGCTTTGTTAAATGAAATTTTGTTTTGTCATTTATTTCGGCAACAATAAGGGAGTTTAAGATACACAACCTATAATTTGATTGCACATAGGCGTTTTAAAATTATGTGTTGTTGTATGCAATTTTATTAACATGAAAATCGTGTAAATTTCATGGTTTTATTGGAAATGTGCTGTTTGTGTATGAGGCGCCAGGAGAAATAAAACTATTTTTTGGCTGGACTACCCGAGCAGGAACGAATAACTCGATAAGTGGTTTTAGTATTTAAGGGCACTGCATAAGAGGTAAAATACCTGAGAATAAAACATAAAAATCCTCCCACAACGTTATGCGAATATTACAAGAGATAGTCTTGTTATTCGAGAGATATTTTACTTACAAATCTTAAGTATTTTACCCCTTATGATGTGCTCTTAAGTACCAAGGACAGTTATCAAGATCAAAATTAGGTATTCATTTGTTATTTTCTCCTGCTCGGGTACTTGCAATATGTATAAATTCATTTAAAAACAATCATAACACCAAAAATAAGCAACTAACTGCGGATGGCACGTACGAGCCAATGACATCATATGATCAACTCCTGAGTTATTCGTAATATAAATGGTGCTCAAAACATTTTCATCCAGTATATGAATATTGCAATTTCCTCGTGCATCACCGCTGGTTGCAGCTAGTGGAATCAACAAGGCGCAGTCAGTGACATTTGTGCCCATTAGCAACAACAGAACCAAGTTATTGCAATACATCGGACGTTGCTACTGACGCAACCTTAAAGGCGCACACCACCGGCTGTGCCAAACAAGGGCCATCAAGCGACGACGGTGCATCGTGATCGGCTATCTCGTGTTTGATGATATATTCATAGTGAAACAGGAGCTTGAATTTAAATCCTTAGCCTGCTTACCATTTTTTCCAGTTAAGTTAACCATTAAGGGCTTGAAACTATTATAGAAAATCAACAGACAATTACAAATTTATGAGTGTTGATGATGTATTTAAAGAATTCTATTATTATATTAAAAACTAAATTCAAAGGTCTTTGCTGTGATTCTACATCAAATAAACTCTAACTTTTTGAAACCCAGTTACCTCAAAAGAAATGATTTGGGTTTACAAGCAGAACAAGTGCTTGGTTTCACAACAAGAACTCACTTCCACTACCAGTGCACTGCAGTATAGGTGTTCGAATGCTCGATAGTAGATTGATTATTCTGCTCTCAGTGCGGCTGCTCGCCGGAGATTCAACCATCCATCCCTCATATAGCAACGCTGATCAGTAATAATGCAACGAGGATACGGAAATGATGCCGCGTTGGCATTCCATTATTGAAGCATTCGCAACAGTTGTTCCACGTTACTTATGGATAAAACATTGAGGAAGTGATGAAGCTGCATCGCGATGTGATAAGGTAAAGTTATGACAGTGTTATATCATTACGATGTAATGGTGATTTATTAATCAATCGGAACTATATTATCCACATTGATTAATTTATCAATGAATTCCTCGACTTTACAGAGAGAAGAGAAATTTTAACAATTCTGACCAAATATACTTATCTTATTCTTATACCTCATGTCATGTGGGTTATAAATTTCCAGTTATAAATATCATGCCATGAATGATCAAAAGTACATATTACGTACCACTTGATTTAGGGCGGCTTAGTACTTTTCTTTCAAAGAGTTGGAATGATCTAAATAGAATGTGTTCCAAAAAAAACCAGATACAACTTACAGAAGAATATGGTACCGCAAAACATATCTCGATTCTTATGCATTATCCGGAAAAGAAACATTGTGATATGGTAGCCTTACGCACTATATTAAGAATTTTTGTTCTATTTTTAAACAAAACTCAGGAATAAGTAACAAAAAACGTGGCCCAGCATGGGACATGCGACCTGCCACGTTTTCCTACCTTCTTTCAGCGAACGCCAATCTACCGGTACCCGTATTCCGCTCCCACACACTAACCTCAATTCCAAACCCGTAACGAGGCACCGACTTGAAAGCTTATTATATACCATCCATCCAGCCAACCAGCCAACCAGCCTACCTATCTCTGTTGGAAAGATAGCTCGACTGTTCCTCTTGGCACAAGGAACCACGAGGAAGGAACAAAACCGGTACACGGCTAATTATGTCATAACCTATTTTCGCGCTTCTACTCTGCCTCCTACTTTCACTAATCCACTTTCTTTGTTTTCATTCGAAACTCCGGAGCGATTGCAGATCTGTGGAGAGCAATAGAGGAAGAGTGATGGTAACTGGTATCGTTTTATATACTTCTAAGCATTTGCTTGTTGTCGTATCATTAGTGACGAACTATGGTATTTGCTTTTCGTTTGAGGCTGCACCGTTTAGAAAAAAAAGTTAATGTCACGTTGTATCTGATCTTGAATCGCTATTAAAGCTGGCATTTTGCAAATTTTAAACAAATACTTATCAATTTCCTTGATGAACTTATATTGTGCTGCAGAAGGTTTCTAAACTTCTTATTCAAATTTAAGCTGTTTTATTCGTTGTTCACTGAACAAAACACGATTCAAACTTTGTTTTGCCTCTGGCTATCCATAGTTTTTAAACTCCAATTTAAACTCCTATTCTCAATGTAGAATGCAGGTGATTAATTGAATTTAATTGAATAATAATTACAACCATAGGCGCCAACATGCTGAGGCATTTTTTGCAGAACGCCGGACGAAGGAAATGTGCCAACTCCTACGATAAGCGATGTTGAGAATGCTCTCAAACATCTTTAAGAACAACAAAGCCGCTGGAAAGAATCATATCCATACGTTGCGGCTAATCTTCCAAAAGTGTCGCAAATATCAAGTTCCTACGCACCATCAATTAGTCGATTTCAAAGCGCTTTGGGATACTAATGATCATGAAGGACTATGGAAGATTATGCATGAGAACATTTTCCCGGGAAACTGACTAGACTGATCAAAGCAACGATGGATGGAGTATTAATCGGGTGCGACATCGGATTTGAAACACGCACGGGACTTCGGCAAGGCGGTGATCTTTCCTGCCTTCTCTTCAGCATTGCGTTAGAAGGCGTTATGAAACGTGTGGGCTTTAACATGTAGGGCACGATTTTCAATAAATCCAGTCAATTCATTTGATTTGCTGACGTCGTGGACATTGTCCTGGCGGTTACTGATCAGTACACCAGGCTGAAACATGAAGCAAAAAGGTTGAATTAAGGGTGGTTACGTCGAAG
Organism: Aedes japonicus; assembly: GCA_034211315.2. NCBI lineage: Eukaryota > Metazoa > Arthropoda > Insecta > Diptera > Culicidae > Aedes > Aedes japonicus. The sequence continues at coordinate 119,205 of JASCZW010001195.1, forward strand.
ACTAATTATCTGCTGGCAGGAAGAACCAAGTGTGATTATCGACGGAGATGAGTTCGATAACAACTGCAGCAGAGAAATTTGGAGACGCATAACAACCGTAACTCGTGTGTCCTAAAGACTCCACAAGCGATGTACAGCTTATTTATGGCACGGGTATAGCTATTTTGTCTTTAGTCAACGGATTTTCAGGAGTGATTTCTACTGTAAATTAAAGGAATTCCATAATGTTTACCTGCAGTGTTGAAAAAATCATTTTCAAAAAACATTCACTCTTTGCTCGAAATCGCTAACGAATGCTCAAAACGAATCATTTCTCATCGCTTAAGATCTTTCGTTTCTCAATCTCACAACGTTTCACTCACATTCGAGATCCGATCCAACCAAATATCCCCTCGGGTTTGTTCTTTTTCTGTAGCGAGTATCTGCAGGCGATGTTCACACGAGTGTTTGTTCTTATCCCGCTCTTCGATATTTTTACCCAAACATGTGAAAACGGCCTATGAGCCAAACTTAAACAATGACTTTAAACTTCAATTGATCATGGATAAAAAATGATTTAGGCTTACAGACACCACCATCTGGAAGAGGATTTTTTTTCAATCAGATGGCGTAGTAACATTGCTTGGGTGTGTAGTGATTCGTAAGAAATCGACGACTAAAGTCATTGTTTACGATTAGCTCATTGGCCCTTTTCATATGTTTGAGTAAATTTTTCGCTTTGTTGCTGCACTGAAAGTGTGGTTGGCTACCATTTTCACATTCTTAATCACCATCGACCGCAAAATACGAGTGGAACGTTTGCTTGAATGGCGTGATGCATTAAGGACAAATTCGACCCAACATTCTCGGCCAGGCAGTCACTTCAGACTGAAGAAAGTGTATAGATTTATGCGAGATATCTTTCTCTCTCGATTTCATTTCTATGAAATGCGCAGTGTGCTTTTCAAGAACGAATATGGTGTACAGATATGGGAGAGAAAAATAACCTACAGGTATAAAATAGATCTTACTGCGATCCTTAGCCTCTTGTCCAGTCACACCTATCCCTACCTCCCCGTGGTGCCGACTGGGGTATGAGTAACCATAGGAAAGATCGAGTAACCAACCCCGGTGGGACCTTGGATATATGCTGACAGGGAAGGAGGAGGGGGGGTGCAGTCTATCTGAGCGTCTGTTCTCCTTGTTAGGAGCGACTCAAAACAGCGTATGTTCTCCATGTTAGGAGCGGCTGGTCATCGTCCTTGTGCCAGCGTGGGACTCTAAACAGTGCTGTGCTCGATAGTCCCCCGGCGAGACAGGGGGTTGGGGAAGGCCCAACAAGCTGCCCTTACAAAACTAATGTTACAAATAATACAGAAGTTAATACGGACCGGAACAATCGGCAAAGACCTAGGCGACGAATTAAGGACTACAATTGGAAACTCGGAACATGTAACTGCAAATCGCTCTGCTTCCCTGGCTGCGATAGGATAATCTATGACGAACTTCCCAAGCAACACCAAACTGTCATAATTAGTTGCAGCAACTTTATTGTGACCTAATTGAGTCACATTAAAGATACTTTAACCGATTTGCAACATGTGTGCTGCTAGGGTTCAACCACGTAACTTCGAAGTCGTAGCACTGCAGGAGGATTGCTGGTTGGGACGCTCTCGAGTCCCTTCGAATCCCGGAGAGGGTTACGGCAAGGTGATCGATTGTCGTGTTTGTTGGTTAATATTGCATTGGAGCATGTGAATCGAAGAGCTGGGATAGACACGATTGGCACGATCTTCAGGAAGTCTTTACAACTGTTTGGCTTCGCCGACGACGTTGATATCGTAGCGCGTAACTTTGAAACGATGGCGGAAACGTACATCAGACTGAGGGCTGAAGCTGGTAGGATTGGGCTTGTGATTAATGCGTTGAAAACAAAATACATGAAGGAAAGAGGCTCACGAGAAGACAATGTTAGCCTCCTAGCACGAGTTCAGATCGACGGTGATGAAATCGAGGTAGTAGACGAACTCGTGTATCTGGGCTCATTGGTGACCGCCGATAACGACACCAGCAGAGAAATACAAAGGCGCATTATGACTGGCAATCGTGCCTACTTTGTACTCCGAAGGACGCTAAGATCGAACAAAGTTCGCCGAACCACAAAGTTGACCATCTACAAGACATTAATTAGACCGGTAGTTCTCTACGGCACGAAACATGGACACTGCTAGTGGAGGACCAACGCACCCTTGGAGTCTTTGAATGGAAGGTGCTGCGTGCCATCTACGGTGGAGTACAGATGGAAGACGGAACGTTGAGGAGGCGAATGAACCACGAATTGCACCAGTTGCTAGGAGAACCTCCCATCGTACACATCGCTAAAATCGGTCGACTACGATGGGCTGGGCATGTTGTAAGAATGTCGGACGACAGCCCTGTGATAATGGTTCTCGAAAACGAACCGACAGGAACAAGAAGAAGAGGCGTGCAACGAGCAAGGTGGATTGATCAAGTAGAAGGCGACCTGCGGACCCTCCGCAGACAGCGAGGCTGTCGAGTGACAGCCATAGACCGAATAGAATGGAGACAACTTCTGTATACAGCAGAGGCCACGCCGGCCTTGGTCTGATTGGAAAGGTAAGGTATGTTTCCCTCACGTCGGTGACTCGAGTAGAAAAAGTTCGCGATATTTCATTCTCTCATCCCATCAAGTTCACTCTAGAAACGTTGCCGTGTGAAACTTGCTACGGGAGGTTCCCAAGTGAAAAGGTATCGCACGATGAATTGATATTTTGGTGAAATTTCCATCACTGTTTCGCTGAATGAGATAATCTACATCAAGTTTGTGATAAATCAGTACCTTATGTAACCATACTGCATCATCTGTCGGGAATCTCTCTTGGTACCTCTTACAATGTGTACCGTTGTGACCGCTGTGAAAATAATAGCAATAAGACTTTGTAAGGGGGTGTTCTCTTTGCTGTTTCCCAAAAGAATCCTAGCTCGGTGATTGAATTGACGAATGACGAAAATTTTGAGCAAGTATGCACACTTGTAATTTTTTGCAGTATGGACTGTTCCAGAAAGCAGACTTTCAAAATAACAAAGAAGTCATGTTTTTTTTTAGTTTTAATAATTTTATTTGGCAAATCATATTTGTATTTGTGTTTTAAGGAGTGTATCGAATATAAGCTATCCACATACATTTGCATTGTACGCATGTATTTGTGATGGTTTTTTATGCTTTGAACACTGCTTGCTGTGCGTTTGACTGTCAGCTTTCTTTTGTTTACTTGTTTGTGCGGTTCAAATTCTGCGTTTTCAAAATGTCGCGTATTGAAAAGGAAGTGAAAATTAAGGTTCTGGACACATGGCTAAGTGAGAAGGGTATTACTATGCGAAAATTGGCGAAGCGGTTTGAAATTCATCATGCGAATGTTAAAACCATCATTTATAAGTTTGGGGAACACTATTCTTTGGATGAGCTACCAGGAAGAGGCAGAAAACCCGGAACCCAAAACTGGAGCAGAAAGTGGTATCTCTAATCATGAAGAACAAATCAATGTAAATACGTGATTTGGCCAAAAAAGCAGGAACGAGTGTCGGATTGCTCCAGCGTATCAAGA